>JAJMDL010000082.1:0-19594 GCA_030573575.1 Hanseniaspora sp. CRUB 1602 | reverse complement strand
TTTAATTTAAAAATTTTCAAATATATATATATGTAATATATCTTTGTAATATACATATAGTTTACAATTAATGTATTTGTTATGTCATGATCAAGAAAAAAAAAAAAGTAGAAAAGAAGGTAAGTATCATTAGCACATTCATTATAAACATGTTAATAATGCAAAGAAGTTAATACATTAAAATTACTAGTTTATTTATTTTTTTTAAACTTTGTATTTTTTTCTCTTTTTATCTCACTTTTTAAGTAATAATAATAATTAGATATTAAATTAAAATTTACATGTTTATTTTAAATTAAAAAAAAAAAAAGTTATTTGTTTTGATAGATAGGTAATTTATTATTCGGTACTTTGCGATCTCTATTATATTTATTGATATATTAATTTAAATGTTTTAATTTTTTTTCCAAAAAAAATAAAAAGAAAAGGGGAGGGGGGATTATAATTTTCACTAAATCCTTTTTAACTGAATTACGAATATTTTTATTATCTCTTCTTCTTCTATATTTGGTGTTCTTTGTTTTTAATTTTTTTTTTTTTTTTTGCTAATAAGAATAATATTTAAATTATGCCCTGATCAGCATTTCTATTTATTTTTTGAAACATTAATTTATGTAATATGAGGACATGTTGCTGAGTTTTCATTTTTTTTCTCCCTCCTTAAATTATCTTCAAATAAATAAAATTCAAGAACAACAAATTCATAATGAAAAAAATATTAAAAAAAAGAAAGATAATTGCTTATATGATATTATCTATATTGTAGTATGTTTGTATTCACAATTGAATGCACCTCATAATATATCTCAACCAACTATAATTACTAGCGAAAAAAAGAAAAAATCATTTCTTATTGCGATTTATTTTTACTTCTGATAACATATATAGGAGAAAAGAAAAATTACAGATACAAAATATGAAAGACCCTTTGAAGTTTTTTTATTGTATTTTTTTTTTATGATTGTTTTTCAAGCGCCATTTTTTTTTCTTGTTTTACAATTTCCGTAATTGTTTTTTTTTTTAAATAACCGGCTTTAAACATATATTTAGATAATTATTATCTGTATTTATTCTTGTTTACTAACAAAAAAAAAAATAACATAGCAATAAACAACGTGCAAAAAGCCCATCATTAATAGTATCTAGTATTGTTTTTTTTAATTCAATGATAAATTTAATATTGTGGTAGGGAAAAGAGGTCATATATATTGGATTTTTTTCAATAAAAAAAAAAATACATATATTTTGCCCTACTTTTTTTATGAACCGAAAAAAAAGAATACAACCCGATTATTATAATTTATTGTGTTATTAAGAATGGCTATTTTTTTTTTAAAATAAAAAAAAAACTCACAGAAGGAAGTCCCTTATACAGTTAAAATGATATTAAAAAAAACGTATGGGATTTTATGTTATTTTTTTCATATGTTACACAAAAAAACAAAAGAAAACAAAAGAAACAAAAGAAACAAAAGAAAAAAAATGTTAGATGGACTTTTTTATATTTGCTTTCATTTCATGTTATTTTTTTTTTAAAATTTTTTTTTTTTGATTAAAGATCCATAAACAAGATAATAGTTTACATTTATGAAACTTTTTATTTCCTTTTCTTTCTTATTTTTCATAAATGTGGAGTGTTAATTTTTATAATCAAAATTATATATAAATAGAATGCGTTTTAAGATTGATAAGTTTTTGAAATACAGAAAAAATTATTTTCATTATTTTTTGTTAGAAAAAAGAATCATTAATAATAATAATACAAAGAAATAATATTAAAAACAGATCAACCAAGTTAATTAAAATATAATTTCTTTTCTACGTAGCAGATAAATTAAAAAAAAATTTTTTTTTTAATTTTTTGCTTGTTTTTTTGTTTATAAAATACAATGAATTCTGTTCCTTTGCATCAACTAGTTTACAATGATGTTGAAGCTGTTTTGAATTTTCAACAAAATCAAATTCATTCATCTTTTCAATACCCTTCTGTTATAACTGATCCAGAATTAAAACCTATTGTTTTAGATCAGTTGCCTTCTAAATTGAATATCATCAATTTTAAAAAAAATTATAAAAGCATTAGCTGCATTGGCACTGGATCTTTTGGTACTGTTAAACTTTGTAAAAAAATGAATTTAAACACCGTCAATTATCCATATTCTATGATGGATAATAGTAGAGTTTCTTATCATGACAACTATTATAATAATTGTAACAAATTAGTTGCTGTAAAAATTATGATGACAAGACTTGATAATTTAAGTTCATATGCTAGAGTTAGAGAGTTGAAGTTTATTTTGAATATTCCTCAACATAAAAATTTATTAACTGTTTATGAATGTTTTATTGATGATGAAACTTATAAACTTCACATTGCATTAGAAGTAATGGATCAGAATTTATATCAGCTTATAAAATTCAGAATCAATAAAGGGTCTGGATTATTCTCTCATTCAACTTTGCAATCAATTTTATCTCAAATTTTAAGTGGAATATATCATATTCACTCAAATGGATTTTTCCATAGAGATTTGAAACCTGAAAACATTTTGATTTCTACCACTTTCAAATACTATGATAAAGAATATTTTCAAAGTTTAAAACCAAGACAGAATTACGTTGTAAAGATAGCTGATTATGGTCTTTCAAGACATATAACTCCTAATAGCAACCATTTCACTGCTTATGTTTCAACAAGATGGTATAGATCTCCTGAAATATTGTTGAGAGATAGGAAATATTGTAAGCCTATTGATATATGGGCTTTTGGTTGTGTGGCATTTGAATGTACAACTTTCACTCCACTCTTTCCCGGTTCAGATGAGATGGATCAAATTTGGAAAATTTTAGAATTGTTGGGAACCCCCTTTTTAACAAAAGAAAACGCAAAGACAGGCTATATTCCAAATGGTGGTGTTTGGGAGGAATCTAGAAAATTAATAAATAATTTGAATATCCAGTTTCCATATATAGAAGGATGTGATATTTCCCAAAGAGCATTACCAATGATTATTGATTCTCCAGCTTATAAAAAACCAAATAGTAGTGATATATATTCAAAGCTTTGTGAGGTTATGAGAAAATGCTTAACTTGGTCTCCACATGAAAGAGTTACTGTTGAACAGTTAACTCAAATGGCTTACTTTCAAAACACTGATGTTTGTTTGGAGCATCAAAACAAAGTGGATCAAGAAAAACAATTATTGTTGCTGGAGCAACAATATTTTTATCAAAACCCAACATCTGCCTTATTTTCCGGATTGGGATCTGTTGATAAAATTTTCAATTCTCCTAAAAAATTGAAAACACCTATAAAAACACAAAGAACCTCTGAAGGAAGCAAGAAAATTGCAATTAGTAAAAACACTTCAAAGCTGACCCAATTTGAGTTAAGCTTTGATAAAAGCTTTAAAAATAAATATACTTCATCAGTTGATTATGAGAATAGCTTTTTTGATTTATACAACAGTGGAATTACTAAAGAAAATAGTGAATTGAGTATAGAAGCAGGGGAGATGCAGAAACAAGACTCTATTAATAGAGCTGAATCTCCATTAAGTTCAATAAACTTCTCTGACTATAATAATAATAAGAATAGCTCTTCTAACTATATTTTACAAAAAGTTTCAATTAATGATAATAGCTTCAACACTGATTCTTCTTTCAAAAGCAATCCAAAGAGTTTTATAAAACAAAAGACTAGTAATCAAGAGTCTAAAAAAGTGACAAAACATTTGAAAGAAAAACAAAATTCAATTATCAAGACAAATGTTTTTAATTCTGGAAACTTTATAATCAATGAAAGTGATTAAATTTTTTTCTTGATTTGTTAGTATTTTTTTTTAAAAAAAATAAAAAAAAAAAAATTGCATACGCACATACATTTTCAATTCTTTATATTTTATTAACAATATTATTCATTTACAATTAAATAATAATGAAGAAGAAAAAAAAAAGATAAGACAAAATTATCAAACTACTTATCTATTTTCTTCTTCTTCATTATTATTTAATTGTATCATTTTTATTTCTTTATTCCTTTATCCTTTATTTCTTTATTTCAATTTATATATATTATTTACCTTTCTATTTACCTTTAATATTTTTACCATATGACATATCTTTTTTTTTTTTTTTTAAAAAAAAAACATTATAAAATATTTTCATTTAACAAACGACTCTCATTCATTCATTTTTTTTAAATTTTCCTAAATTAAAACTAAATATATTTTCAACCATCATAATTAATTTCAATCTAAAACTTTCTTTTAATTTTTAAATTCTGTTATTTTTTTGTTGAAAAAATAAATAAATAAAAATAAAAAGAGAGAAAGAGATATATAAAACTAGTATTTTAATAATCCTTCGTTTGAAATTATATGTATTTTAAAAAAAAATTAGTATATAAAAAAGTATAAATAAACTTTCTCGTTTATATTATTATTACTACTTTCTACTGTGTTTTATTATCTCCAAATTTAAGTTTATTATATAAAAAAAACATTGCATTGAAGCAGTGTCACTTTTAGTATCTTTTAAATTCTTTTCGGTTTTAAAAAAAATAATAATATATATAGATATTATAAAAACAATGAAACAAAATAATAAGTAACTTTGTTCTAGTTTCTATATTTAATATAATTTTTAATTTAAATAATTTTACAAACGAAAATTATATGAATGGTTAAGATTTTTTTTTTCTCTCTCTCTTTTATATAAATATTTATTTAAATAGTTTAAAAAATTGGGGTGTATAAGCTTTTCCTTAAATGAAAATAAAAAAACACTCAAATATATATAGTAATTAGTGATAACAATAAGAATAATATTAATTATAACTAATTTATATATTTTTTAAAAAACATTATATATATATAAGATTAATAATTAATAAATTGGTTAAACCAAAGAAGAAAAAAAATTAAAGTCAAGCAAATATCTTTAAAATCCGATAAAAAACATCCATAGGTTTTTTTTAAAAAATATCTCTTTATTTACAAAAAAAAAAAATTTAAAACAGAAAATTTTTTTTTTTTTCTTTCTATTAAAGTTCTATTTTTTTAATATTTATATATAAAAAATATTTAAGAATGAGTATTAATACAAACGATAGTGGAGGAACAACTCCAGGAAAAAGACAAGTAGAGAAACACTTAACAAGCTATCCATTTGTCATAACCCCAGGTCCAGCTGTAGCTATACTTTCAGAACCTTATTACAGAACACCAATTCAAAAAACAACAACCTCATTCAAACAAAATAGTTTTGAAAAAAACTTAAGAATTAATACTAACTCAAGAAAATTAAGTTTAGGTATGAATGATAGTAATAGTAATAGTTCTGATGATGTTAAAGGGATTGTTGCTGCTGCTGCTTTAGCCACAAGTCAACAGATTCCACTACCTTTAAGAGTATCTCATGATCAAATCAAGAAAGAAGAAGAAAAACAAGGAAAAGAAAAATTAGACGTTGAAACTTCTAAGATTGCTAAATCTAATAGTGAGGATAAGATGGAAGTTGAAAATGAACAAACTGTTGAAGAAGGGGAAGAAGAAGAAGACTTTGATTTATCTGATTACGTTGTTGGATCAAATGACAATGTTGTCTCTTGTATTTGTGGCAACAATAATCTTGAAGAAGATGCTGATGAAGATGATGATGAAGAAGAAGAAGAAAAAAGAGAAGGTGGAAACAAAAAAGATGATATTACTTCACATGTGAAAGAACTTGAGAATAACAACTTAAAAAATAGCCCATTAAAAAATGAAATTAAAACTAAACATGACAATGAGAAAGTTGGTGAAGAAAAAGAACAATCAGATGATGATGAAGATGATAACTCCTCTAATGGTGTTTTTTGGTTGCAATGTGACCATTGTAATAGATGGGTACATGGAAAATGTTATGGCCACAAAGACAACTCAACAGTAAACAATTCTAATTTCCATTGCCATATTTGTAGACCTGAAGACCATCCACTAGCTATCAAAAAATTTAAAAAAGTTTTGGCCAAAAAAAATGCAAAGACTAACAAAAAAAGGAAAACAGAAAGACAAAACAGAAAACCAAAGGATTCTCAAAAAAAGAATAAGGATTCCAAAAAAGCTAATGGCGATGACAAAAATAGCAACAAGTCTACTAATACAGACAATGTCCCTGAAGCAGAGCCTATAGTTGATGATACCATCAAGAGAGTAAGGCTCAAAAATATTAAAGACTTATATGGAAATATTTATTATCCTATAGAAAAAAACGAATTTGCTGAACCTTATATTGAAAAGTTTTTAATTATAAGCCACAAAAGAGATTCTGGCAAAGCTTGGGTTGCTGATCAAGTTCCATCTGATTTCACAAATAGCAAGATTGATATTAAGACTTTACCTACAAAGAGTGGAGATAAATTTAATGGTATTCCATCTCTCTTTGTGATCTCAAAAGAGTTCCATTCTAATGGTGATTTGATACATGAAATTTTAGGTAAAGTGGGTGATCAAAAAAACTATATTAATGATCCAAAGAACCAGTATAGATTGCTAGGTGTTAGTAAGCCAAAGGTAATTTTCCATCCTAAGTGGCCAATGTATATTGATATGCGTCTAGTCGGTAATGATATTAGATATGTAAGAAGATCATGCCATCCAAATTGTGAGATTGCAACTGTTATTAAGGATGGTGATGATAGTACTCCAAAGTTTTATCTTAGAGCTTTAAAAGATATTTCTGTCAATGAAGAATTAACTGTTGCTTGGCAATGGGATATTAATCATCCAATGTGGAGGATAACTCCTGGTGAACATCAATTAAAATATGATAAGTCTGCTTTGAAAAAAATGTTTGAGGAAGATGTAAATAATAACAATTTACAATTTAATCAATTGCTGCCTCTAGAACTTGATGATATATCAGAACCAGAAAGATATTTTTTGATTTATTGTGTAGATACTCTTTTAACAATGGTTGAATGTGCATGTCCAAACCATAAACGTTGTCAATTAAGAACTGTTAAGAAATATTACAATCTATTACTGAAATTAAAAAAATCAATGTCTCTTTCGGCTATGAGATACAAGACTTATGATTTATTGAATCAACATAAATTGAAGGAACCAAAACAGAGCTCAATTTTGAATGATCTAAAAAGCAAGGAAGAAAATAGATATGTCAACAGATTTGATGATTATAAAAGTTTTTTGGATAGAAAGAGAAAACTTGAGGAGGAAAGTACAAAAGATAAAAATTCTATTCTTGAATTTTCTGATGTTAAAGAAGAAACAACAGCTCCAAAGACTTCTCAATCTTTTCTTCCATCTCCTTTATCACCTAAACAATATAAGCTGGAGTTGATAGCTCAATACAAATTACAGAATGCTTTACAAAACAATCCTAATATTAAATATAAAAAGCAAAAAACATTGGAAAGTACTATACCTAAATTTTTTGATTTATTTCAAAAAAATCAAAACACAACAACTGCTAATTTATTGATTAAAAATGAAAAATTGACTGTCTTACAAAAATTTTTGGATCTAAAATATAAAAATGAAGCGGAAAATGAAAACAAAAAAGATAAAAAAGAGCCAGAGATTAATTATCAAGAATTATTACTTCAGAAATTGATGAAAGGGGAAGATATAGCTAGTCTAATTGAAAGCCATTTGAACAAAAATTCAGAAACTGGAAAACCAAATGACAAACATAATACTACTACTGCTTCTTCTTCTTCATCATCATTACAAAACAAGAATAGTAATGAAAATAAATCTAGTTCATCTATAGTAGGAGATTTTACAAACCAATCTAAAAACACTACTAAAAACAATATAGATAATAATGATAGTAGCTTAAACAATTCCTTCAATTCTATTAACAATAGTACACATAATAATACAGCAAACACTAAAAAAAAAATGAGCTTTGCTGATTATAGAAAAAAATCTAAACCAAATTAATTTATGAAATTATATATATATGGATAACTTATTAATATTTTAATCATACCACATGTTCATTAGTTCTTCAGAGATTGCACTTGGAGTCTTTATACCTAAATCAGTGACAATAGCAGTAATATATTCATATTTTGTGAAATCTAAAAGTGGGGTTGTCAAATATTTATCTCCCATTAATAACAAATGTTCTCTTGTATTACTATCCATAAAATCTTTCCTACTTTCCAAAAAGGTAGCTTCCTCTCCCAAAAATTCAACTTTAGAGTCAGCTCCAGAAGAGATAAAGTTTAATGGGTCTTGCTCCATTGGCAAATCATTAGGCATTAAAGGGAACATTCTAACAAACTTGTGTGATTCAGCAACAACATAGAATGGAATATGCTTTTCCTTAGCTAATATACCTATTGTGGAAGTACCTATAAGGTTAATACAACCTCCAGATTCAGTGACACCTTCAGCACCAACAAAGACTTTGTCCACTTTATGTAAAATACTATTGATAGCAGTGTCTGTGATTAAATTACTGTATATGTCATTATCTCTCAATTTTTTAAGAGTCAAAATACCCCCATTTGTTGGTCTACCTTCAGAGATTAAAACTTTGAATCTTTTTTTGGAATCTTTCAATTTAGCATGCAAAAGTAATTGAATAACAGATCTTGAATAACCATGGATTAAGATAACATCACCATCTTTGATGAACTGGGATCCATACTCTGCAATCTTAAATCTTGACAGTTTAGATCTATCAATAAACAATTGACCATTGTCAAATAAATGATTTTTGAAAGATTCAAAAGATGTTGAAGATATAGATTTGTTATTACTATCATTGCTTGTCAAATGTTTAATAACAAATCTATAAAAAATATCACAGCCTGCTCTTAAAGATATACTATTTGGAATGTTTTCAGTCAATTCTTTAATTGTTCCATTAATAATATTAATCATTTCAGCAGATGTTGTTGGGTTATGTGTTTTTAGAATTTGAATTAATGACTCAATAGCTGCAATAGGCATGGTCAAATCTGGATCTTGTGATAAGAATTGTAAATACAATTGCTTACTGTTATATTTTTGTTCAGAACTAGAAGAGACTGAGTCTCCATTACTAGATGTATTGATTTCAGACATGTTTGAATCGTATTTGGTATTATTGAAATATTATTATTTTTTTTTTTAAATCTCTTACTCATCAAGTTCCTTTGTATACGATTTTTAGTAACAACGAAAAAAAATTTTTTTTTTTTTTTTTAAACAAAAATAATCAATTGATCACGAGATACTTTCAATCAGTCAGTTTACATTTAACTTTGTTTTAATATAACAACTGATTGTTATATTAAAGATGTATATATATGTATATTTATAATAAAATATCCATGTACTTTTGTGGATCTATTGGTTCACCATTTGAAACAACTGGTTCACCTTCTTTTAGCATAAACTCTTTGATATGTTGCTTTTCTCTATCATATAAATATTGAATGGATGGTTCTTCGTCATTGATTTTATAAGCTAATAGTGAACCTGTTAGTCTAGCCATGTTATTATTACCATCACTGTTGTTGGCAGCAGATAATGTAACCATAGTAGCTTTAACATTTGAATTATTTGCTTGTTGTTGAGTTTGTTGCTGTTGACCACTAGATCTTGTCTCTACACTATCAATATATTTGAAAGAAGGTCTAAATTGAACATTTTTTTTTAATTTCATTACTTGTAATTGCTTCCCATTTTCTGCAGTATCAGTTAAAACACCTACAACTTGTGTAAAACTTGAATCATTATTAATTTCAACACCGGTCATGTTTTGGAAAAATGTTGCATCCATTGGATCTGGATTACCTGGCTCTTCATATAATTGTTGCTTGAAAGCTTCATTGTTATCATCTGAATTATATTTTTGTTTTAATTTTACTATGTTGTAGAAAGGTAAATCTTTGTTGTTATTAGCTAAATTGAAATCAACATCCCAAGAACCCGTTTGTTTTTTATGTCTTATATTGTATAAATTGTTGTCTATATTATTACTTGTTGATGCTATATGTTTCTTGTTTTTATTTGTAAATTGCCATAATTGTAAATTGGAGTTTGGTGTTGGGTTTAAAATCATTGGTATACTTTCTATAACTGGATCATCATCTTCAAAAATATCTTCTTCTGGTTCAATGATCATTTTGTCATCATTTTCTTCTATAATTATTTTTTTATTAGCTGGCATCTTGGAAAAAAAAATGATTACAAGAACAAACTTAATTAACTTATACTTTTTATATTACAATATGGGTTTTGTTTGTTTAAAACTTTTTTATTTTATTGTATATTTGATCAATTTTTATTTTTTTTTTTTGAAATTTTTCTTCTTGGTATACAAATTGAAATTTCTTTTTTTGATGTTTTTTTTTTAAAACTTTGATTTCCTAAATAGGATACAATAGATTGATCTTTATTAAAAAAAAAAGAAGATTATAATTTTAAAAAATCAAATTCAAAATTTTATTAAAATGTATTAAATAAAGTTAAATTAAACCAGCAACATATATTTATATACATATACACTCTTTAATATATTAGTTTAAAAAAGAAAACATAAAATATGAGTGAAGATATGCTACTTTTAAATATAGATACTTCTAGCAGTATTACTGGAAATGCTAGATCTTCTAAAGTTGATAGTGCCAATATGAAAGGTAACTGGAAACAAAAGAGACAACAAGTAAAACAAATGAGAAAAAATAACCAAATTAATGGTGAAGTTGATTTGAGTACTAAAAAGAAAAATGATAATGAAAATAGTAATATTGTTAGTATTAATGATATATTATTTAGAAATAAAAATATTAAATTCACTGATGGTACCAAGAACAATAAAACAAAACCTCAAAAAGTTGGAAATCCATCATATAAAGGTAAAGGTGGAAAGAATGACAAAACTTTTGTTTCTTCCTTGTTTTCTTCTAATAAAGATATTGTAACAAAAGTTAAAAAAGAAGAAAAGCAACAACCAAAAGAAACATTAAAGGAAGAAGAAAAGAAAGAACAAGTAAAAGAAGAAGAGTCATCAGAAGAAAAACCATTAGAAGAAGAAGCTAACCCAGAAACCGTCTCTTCTGAAACTGATGTAGCTGGTTTTGCCAACCTAGGTATTGACTCTCCAAAACTTACAAAATCTTTACAAAACAAGTTAAAAATTTCTAAGCCAACTAAAATTCAAAAACTTGCAATTCCTAGAATTCTTAAACCTGATCAAAAAAATGTTTTTATTCATTCTAAAACTGGTTCTGGTAAAACTTTAACATATTTGCTTCCTATTTATCAAACAATTTTACAAAATAGTCAAAATACTGGAAGAAAAGCTGGTTGTACTGCTATAATCATAACACCTACAAGAGAATTATCTACCCAATTACAAAATATTATAAATAATTCATTAAATATAGGTCCCTCTGTTCAAGCAGTTGTTTTGATTGGTGGTGAAAAAAAACAATCAGAAAAAAAAAGATTAAGAAAAGGTTTCAATATTTTGATTGGTACTCCTGGTAGACTTTTAGATCATTTTAAGACTACTGCATCAGTTAAAGAATATATTCAACAAGGATCTTTGAAATACTTAGTACTTGATGAAGGTGATAGATTAATGGAATTAGGTTTCCAAAAGGATTTAAAGGAAATTTTTAAAATTGTTAAAGATGAAATGTGCCACGGTGATGATAAAGCTGTCAAGAAAGTTTTATGTTCTGCTACCACTGGTAAAGACGGAAAATTAGGTGAATTCATTAATTTGAAGGACTATCAAATGATTACTGCTAATAATAATAATGACGATGATGATGCATTGGATACTGCTACAAGTAATATTGCTGAAGGGTTGGAACAAGATTGTGTAATTGTTCCACCAAAGCTAAGACTTGTGACCTTATCCGGTGTTATAAACAATACTACTTTAGAGCATTTCGAATCTGTTGATCAAGATGGTAATGTTATTTTAAGAACTATGGTATTTTTGTCTTGTTCTGATTCTGTAGATTTCCATTATAATATTTTTTCTAGTTGTAGTGGTAACAAATATATCAATAGAATTGATGAAACTATTTCCGAGACAAAAATGGGCAGTACGGTATTTCCTTCATTGGTAGATGAATCTTGTAGAGATATGCCTTATGTTTTTTACAAGTTACACGGTTCTTTAACTCAAAATTTGAGAACAAAGACTTTAGCCCATTTTGGATCTAATAAGAAAGTTATTGGAAAAGCTTCATCAAAAGTAAAGAAGCATTTGGTTATGTTCTGTACTGATGTTGCATCAAGAGGTTTAGATTTACCACATATCACTAGAGTTATAGAATATGACCCTCCATTCACTTTAGAAGATCATATTCATAGAGTTGGTAGAACTGCTAGATTGACTAATCAAACTGATAATGTCAAAGGTGAAGCAACAATCTTTTTGTTACCTGGTGAGGAAGAAGGTTATTTGACTTTATTAAACCAATTGCACAAGAATAAAATTGTTACTAAAACTTATGAATCTATTTTGAAGAAAGCATTTTCTTCTAAAGATATTAAAAGAAATGATTATGATTCTAAATCTGAAAGAAAAGGTAAGGGAAATAAGAATAAAGAAACTTCATGGGATTCTAATGTTACTACTTGGCATATGAATGTTGAAAGAGCTATTTTAGAAAAAGAAGATTTAAAGAGATCTGCTACAAATGGTTTTATTTCTCATATTAGAGCTTACACTACTCATATAGCTAAAGAGAAGAAATTTTTCAATGTCAAATTCATTCATTTAGGTCATTTATGTAAAGCGTTTGGTTTAAGAGAAAAACCAAAACAATTGTCATACAGTGGTAATACAAACAAGAAAGTTCAAAGAAAAAGAAAATTCGGTGATATGACTGATTCAGAAGATGAATTCAATATGGATTCAGAAGATGAAGATTATAAAAAAGGAAATAAGTTAAAAAATATGACTAATAAAAATAAAATGTTTGAAATGGCCAGAATGGCTATGAAAGATGCTGCTTCTGAATTCCAATATTAATATAATTTTTTTTATATAAACAATGCTATATTTTCTTCTAATGAACCCATGTCTATACCAATAGACTCTCTTTGCCCCGGTTTCAATACAAACTCTGTATTGGCTTTATCATATTTAGAATTCATATTATTATCAGTAGAAATATATCTCGTTTCTGATAATTTATTTTTAGGATCTGTAGGATCAAATCTTTTCTTAGAATTTATATCAAAATCCTTTAATTTTAAGTCATAAATTTTTCCTCTTAAATCATTAATTTCTTTTAATAATTCTTCATCTTCCTCATCAATAACCAAATCAGCTGACGCTTTATTATTATGATTCAAATCCATATCTTTTTGGTGAACAGATACTGTACCATTATTATCTATATCAAATATGAATTCAGATTTACCTCTACCAACTCTTTGTAATTCTTGTTCTTTCAAAAGTTTTAAATTTCTTTGTTTTAGCTTTAATTTTAAAGCTCTCTCTTCAGCAGTACCTTCAAATAAAGCTTTAACATCACCAGAGACACCAAAATCAAAATCACCTGCAACATCAATAATTTTCGTTCTCTCCTCACTAGTATTTTGGAAATTTAATAAAGTATCTAATCTTTTCTTAGCATCTTTTAAAGAAGAGTCTTCTTGGAATTTAGCAGATTCTAAATTAATAATTGTTTCCATATTTTGGATTTCTTCTTTTAATGCTAAAATATCTTTATCTTGTTCCAACATATCTTTAACTTTTAAATTTTGTTTTTTACTTTCTGCAAAAATAGTTTCAACTTGATTATTTAAAATATCTTTACTTATGTAACCTCCTCTTAAAGAACCACCTTGCAAATCCATATGAATTTTTTTACTTTCTGCTTTTTTATCTTCACCAAATGTTTTTTTTTTCCGTTTAATCAAATCTTCTAGTTCTTTTTGTTTCAAATCAAAGTCTATCTTCATTTTATCTATTTTTAAAAGACTTAAATAATCATCAATCTGTTCGCCTGACAACAAAAATGAACCACAAAAAACACAAATTTCACCACCTGTTTGTTTAGCTTCCAAATTGCAAATAATTTTACCACATTTCAAACAATTGGGTGAAAGTGTATAAAGACCATGAAGTAATGATTGACAGCCACAAATCTTTGGGTTTGATGTCACTTTGGTGGCATTTAAATGTTGTTGTGCTTGCATTTGCTGAAAATGTTTACTCATCGCGTCTATAGATTCTTCTGTCATAGGAACATTTTCAAATTTTTGTAGATCTTCTGGAAGTCCTGAAATTTGTTGAGTTTTCACTTCCTGTTCTTTCTTTGTTTTAGTTTCTGTTTGTATGATTTTTTTTTTGTTAGAATCCTCTTTTTGATTTATTTTTTGTATTCTTTTTAAAAGCATTTCTGATGTGGTAGTTCCTTGTGTTGGTTTTGAATTCTTTTGTTGTTTTCTAGTAACAACATTTTTTTTCGGTTTGGATTGGATTTGCTTTTGGGATATTCTAGAACTTTCATTATCTTTTTTGGTTGCTACATTTGTAGTTAATTTTTTAGTGTCATTATTCTTTTTTTTGGAAGTTTCTTCTTTTTGTAACAAATCATTAAACTTAGCTATAAAATCAAAAACTATATCAGTCATACCAAACAAATCAAGAAAAAAATTAGTAATCTCTTCAGAAGACGTATGAATAACTTGATTAACTAGTCTCTTAGCTTCTTCTTCATTAGCCACAATATACGGGAAATAAGCTGGAAGTTCTTTAATTGCATATTCACTTGCTAACAAAACACCCATTATCAAATCAATGAATTTTTTCTGTTGAATTAATTAATTGGTTTTATTTTGATAATATTTTTTTTCACAGTAAAAAAAATAAGTCTTAATTAAATCATTTCATACACACATACATTTTTTATTTAAAAAAAAAAAAAAAATCAAATTAACATGGATTGGAAAATTATAGTCGGATATAAGATATTTTTTTTTTAATCAATTATGTTTTTTAATGAGTTAAGTTTTTAATTTAAAAAAAAAGATAAATGATAGTTTGTATATGTTTTAAAACTAGATCTAGTTATATAATGAAAAAAAGGCTTATTTATGTATCACATAAACAGTTTTAATAAAATTTACTATTAATTTTAAAATGATTACGATTAAGTTTTTGAATATTTAAAACAAATAAATAACTTAAAAAAAAATGTAAACAAATAAACCAATTGCCTGAAAAAAAAAAAAAACTTTAATTTTTTTATTTTCTAAATAGTAACTATATTATTTCACCAATAAAGTTGATGTAATAATTTATTTTCTATTAAAATTATTTACATACATATATATAGTATTACATTATTAGCAAAGTTAATAATTATGTTTATAACAAATCCAAATTTTTAATTTGTGTTTTTTGTTTTCAGTAAAACAATATCACGTGCGGAATTGCTTTTTTTTTTGTAAGTTGAATTTTTCTTTTTAAACCTTATTTAGTCAATATAATTGTTTTATTTCCTTATTAGGACAATGCTACATATACTGTTACATTAAAAAAAATTTTTTTTCTTTTTCTTTTTCATTTTCTTCTATTTCAAACTACTCATATAAAAGCAGAATATAAATATAGTTTGGAAAAAAAAATATGATAAAGTTGAAAAAAATTATATATATTTTAATTTAAATTTTATTATTATGAAGGAAAAATATTAATAAAAACCACATCAGTAGTGGATAATACTATCTTTTTTAGATATATTTTTCATTAATATTTTATAGAAACCATAAAGTCCAAAGTGCAGTATATCTCAAGAATTTACTTGAAAAATTTTTAGCATTAGGCACTTGTGTCTTTTGTCTTTTGTTTTTTTAATGTTTATTCAGTGTGTTAAGACTAGATATAATTTTGTACACAGGGCAACATTTTTTCAACCCATATAGCTGAGTCGATAACTACATTTTATATTTCTTTTTTTTTTTTTTTAAAAATAAAGTTGAAGCATAAATATTTTTTTACAAGGCCTAAACAACCTTTCTTTTTCCTACAGTATCGACTTCGTTTCTGGTTTCTTAGAGCAAATTGTTTATTTTTTTTAGCGAGAGAGTCTTTCCTCTGTTTAAGAGGAGAGGTGTTTGCATGTTATTCAGAGGATTTTGTCATGAAATCTGAGAGTTTGAGTTTCCGTTGTGCCCTCTTTCGCGGTAATACATTTTATTTATTTGAATCTATTTTATATTTCTTGTTCCTTCGTCTGTATTTTTGATATCTTGAACTTTATTCTTGAAGTTTTATTGTAAGAATATATTTTTAAAAAAAAAGATTATGTTATTTTTTTAATAAAAAAAAAACATGATAAACTTGTATGCTATCAATTGTTTTCTATACGTTTATATGTTCTAATTACAGGAAAAGATAGATAAATAAATTAAAGAGTCATATTTAATACCATTATATTCTTGATTAAATCAAAATGTAAAGTTTGAATTTTTTTTGATACTAAAACAAATCATGAAAAAAAAAACACTCATTTTTTGATATAGTAAAATTTCCGTTTTGCTTTTACTCATAAATAAACTAGTAATCTTTTTTGTTATCTTTTTGTCAACATATGTTTAATAACTTTGTTTAAATATTTATTTTTTTTCAGCTTCTTCTTTCGGATTTTCATTTACTTCAATAGCATCTTCTTTCTTACCATCAACTTGCTTAAATGCTTCTGGATCTTCAATTTTTAACTCATGTTTCAATCTTTCAGCAGCTCTGTAAATTTTACTTTGTAAGTAGAAAGAACCACCTTTTTCAGCATCATTGATCTTTAACAAATATTCAAACTTGTCTTGAATTTTTTTCAAATTTTTAGCATCTTTCCCTTTCAAATTTAAAATATCCATACTCTCAGATAAAGTTATTCCACCAAATTCTTTGTTGAAAGAGCCAGAAACTCCTGATCCTGAAATTCCGGCAGCTTTCCTTGCGGCAGATTGTTTATAAGCTTGTTTTACAGCTTTTCCAAAAATACTAACTGTAGTGAATGCAACTTTAAACAGAGATTGAATTGATGACATTTAAATTTTATATGTTTGTAAGATTATGTTCTTTGGTTCAGAAAGATTAATAGTTTTGAAAAAAAAGAAAAATTTTTTTCTTTTTTCTCGAACGTTTTTTTTTTCTTCATTTTTTTTGTAAAGCCAAATATATGTGTTATCACGTGAATTATTTGATAAAGGGGTTTTGATTTTTTTACAAAAAAAATTGATATAGATCATTGGATAACTTACAAAAGCTTTTTATTATTTCAAAATTATTTTTCTTGTTAAATAAGATACTGGAATTTAATTTAACAAATTGTTAACAAGTTATATACATATATATAACTAAAATTGGGTTTGCACTTTTATAGTTTATTTACTTGCTTTTTCATGTTCATTAATTTATTTTTCTTTGATGATTTTTTTTAAATTTCTTTTTTTTTCTTAATTTTTTGTTTTGAGAAGTTTTTGCTCCAGTTCTTGGATTTTATTTTTACATATATCTAATTTTAGCTCAAGTTCTTTATTTTCTGTTGTTAGTTTTTTAATTTGCTCATCCTTCTCAGCTTCAGTTTTTATTGGTCTATCACCATTCAAAACACTTGATATTGATAATGGTTTACGTTCATGTTTATTTTCCACTGATGATAGAATGTTTTTAAGATTTGGTAATTTATTATGTGGTGGAAGACTATTTGATGCTGAAACAGTTTCCTTAAAATGAGAAATAGGTGGCAATACTGTATTACTCCTGCTATTTGATTTGATACTATGGTTACTAGTGCTTGTATTAAGTGAGTGTAAAGGAATCTCATCCATATTAGAGACAGGGTTGTTAATTTGCCTTGAAACAGATGCTAGTTTATCAATAGCGAGCATTGTTGGAGATTTGAAAGACGACAATTGATTCGTTGGAGAGGACTGATTTGGATGTTGCTGCCACATTGCGCCAAGCCTTGGCGACACTCCCATTTGAGATAAAGACAACATTTGGCTCCCATTGCTGATCCCATTACTGTGCTTTTGAGGCAGCACTATAATCTTGCTACTGTTAGGTGTATTGGCTGAAGCAGATGAAGGTGGGTGTCCATTTACTGAAAGATTATAGGAATTACTCGTGTTGAAGCCAGGCTGAGTTAGAGATTGCTGTTGTTGGAGATGTGCATGGTGGTAATCACCATCAGATTTAGGAACAATCTTTATCAAGCCATTGCTTTGAGAATAAACAGCACTTCCAGCACTAGCTTTAGAATTAGAATTAGAGTTAGAGTTTGTGGAATTGTTACTAAAACTTTCATCTGCACCATTGGCACTATTTCCTGAGCTACCTAAAAGGGCAGCACTACTTATCAAACCATTAGATTTCAAATTGCTAGCTGATGCATTATCAGTTTTTTTCTTTCTCTTTCTAATACCGTTTTTATTACTGCTATTTCCAGTCAATGAAGGATTAGAATCAATAGTGTTACTATTAGCAAGCAATTCTTTCTCTTTTTGTTTTTCAATTTTAGTCTTTCTATTTCTGCTTCTAATGACATCAGTCTTTAAAGATATAGGTCTTGGTTTCCCATGGAGTTTAAAAAAAAGACCACAAGCATTACATAAAATATAGCCTCTTTCATCTCTTCTCCATAAAGGAGTCTTTGTAGTACCACAATTAGAACATAAGACATCTGGATTAGCAGCAGTTGTTTGTTGAATATTATTTTTAAAATTTATAATTTTTGGACCTGCACCATTAGAGTTACCACTGCTATTAGGAGGTGAATTAGTAGTATCATCTGAAGAATGATTATTAGATGTATTTATAGAGGATCCGTTACTATTTAGTTCTTGACTATTGGAACTATCATCGCGTGTGCTTTGATGATTTTGTTGTTGCTGCCTTTGTTTAAGTTTCAGTTGTTGAAGATGTTGTTGTTCCATAGTATGTCTAAGATCAGCAATATCAGCAGAAAAAGAAGAAGAAGAAACAACAGGTTGTATTGGTTGTTCAATTGCAGTGTTACCAGTTACAGTTGCAGTAGTACTAGTAGTAGTGGTTGGTGTTACTGGTGATAAATGATTAGCTACGACAACATCTGGTTTGCTAAATTCTGTATTTGTAGTAATATTACTAGACATGTTGATAAGAACAATATATTTATATAAATATATTTTATTCAGCAACTATGAAACAATCAAATAAATAAATAAATATCTATTTTTTTTTCAAATTCTTTGAAAAAGAAAAAAAATATTAAAAAAAAAGTATTTTTTTAAAAAAAAAAAAAAAATCAAAAAAAAAACACACACAAAGAGGTTGAAAGAAAAGATAGAATATAATCTTATAATTCTTTTTTTTTTGGGGTTTTTTTAAATTCCTTTGTTTCTTTCTTAAATATTAAAATAGATTTATAAATATTTATTAAAAAAAAGTAAATTATATATATATTATAAAGTTCTTTATTTTTATTTTGGATTTTTATCAATTTTAATTTTTATGATTTCGTCGAAAATTTTTTTTTTTTTTTATTTGGTTTTAAAAAAAAAAAAAAAATAAATATATATCTGCTATCTATGAATATTTTTTTTTTTTGATAGTGAAAGTGCAAGAGAGG
>JAJMDL010000081.1:0-19916 GCA_030573575.1 Hanseniaspora sp. CRUB 1602 | reverse complement strand
TAGAAGCTTGACAAACGGTACCAGTGGTGGTTCCAACAGATGAGTCAGTAGTGAAAACACTAGAAGCGACAGTAGTTAAAGTGGTTTGGGTACCAGAAACTTCAGTAACAACATCAGTTTCGTAGTATGAAGTGGTTTCATAGAAAACAGTGTAAACACATTCACTTGGAGCGGTAGAAGTGGTGGTGGTGTAACCAGTTGTTGGGATAGTAATTGAAGCTTGACAAACGGTACCAGTTGTTGTAGAGACGGAGTAATCTGTGGTAAAGACACTAGAAGTAAAAGTAGTCAAGGTTGTTTGGGTTCCAGAGAGTTCAGTGATAACATCGGTTTCGTAGTATGAAGTAGTATCATAGAAGACAGTGAAGACACATTCAGTTGGAGCAGTAGAAGTGGTGGTAGTGTAACCAGTAGTCTCAGAAGTTGATGGTCCTTGACAGATAGTACCGGTGGTTGATCCAACGGAAGAGTCTGTGGTGAAAATGCTAGAAGAAATTTCTGTTATAGTAGTTTCAGTACCGGAAACTTTAGTGACAATATCTGTTTCGTAGTATGAGGTGGTATCATAGAAGACAGTGAAGACACATTCAGTTGGAGCATAATAAGTAGTTGTTGTGTAACCGGTAGTTTCAGATGTTGAAGGTCCTTGGCAGACAGTACCAGTGGTAGTACCGACAGAAGAATCAGTAGTAAAAACACTTGAATCAATCGTAGTCAAAGTGGTTTCAGTACCAGAAACTTTAGTGACAATATCTGTTTCGTAGTAGGAAGTGGTATCATAGAAAATAACATAAACACATTCAGTTGGAGCGATAGATGTTAATGTTGTGTAGCCGGTTGTGTAAACTGTAGTACTTCCCTCACAACTTGAAGCAGTAATAACACTAGTATATGTGATTAAAGTTGTAGAGGCTGTACAATCGGTACCCTCAGTAGTAGTAACTATGGAGGAGGTATCAATTTTAGTAGTTAAAGAAGTCAAAGTAGTCTTAGTACCAGAAACTTCAGTTATAACATTAAGTTGGTATACAGAGGTTTCTTCATAGTAGATGGTATTGGTACATGGATGTGGAGTAACAGAAGTGGTGGAAGAAACAATAATATCAGAAGTTGAAGTACTAGCAGTTATAGAGGTGGTAGATGGAGTAGTGGTAGAGGCAGAAGTTGATGTGGCAGTAACACAAGAATGGTCCTTATTGGTAACAGCGTTTGGATAGCTGCCAGTTGTAGAACAGTATGGATGGGAACCACCAGATTGATAATCAGTAGATTTTCTAGAATCAATCATAGATTGAATTTGAGAACCTTCAGAGTTTGAAGCACAAGAAGCAGACCAGATGTAATTTGGCCATGGTTCATTATTATGGCACATGTTGTCTGTGTTACATTGGAACTTGTAATCAAAAGAAGTAGATCCATAATTCCAACAACTACAGACACCGGCAGTGGAAGAGGAAGGATGGTCAACACCAGTGATGCTTTGACAGAAATCAAATTGCAAACCGAAATCACCAGAGAAGGAAACCAAGTCAGAGTAGCTATCGACAGGGTGGCCTCTAACAGCAACAGTTCTAGTGAAATCTCTGACATTGAAATCACCATCGTAGTATTCAGAAGCGAAATTTCTGGAGAAAATGATATTACCACCAACGGCTTCAGCAGTACCGGCACCAATCCATTTCAATTCAGATAAAGTATCCAAAGTGATATCTTCATCTGAGATTTGGAAGTTAACAGTAACGTTAAACATATCATAACCAGAGGAAGCAGATAATTCAGGGTAGTAAACCATGTTTAAGATGTCATAAGTGACTGGAACACCGCCACCAGGTAAAGAGTTACCATCGTAGTAAGGATGACATTGAGGAGTTAAAGAGCAAACATCAGAAGAAGATGATGCAGATGCGTAGCTAGAAGAGGAATCTCTTTTAGCGCCATTGAAAATATCAACTGGAGAAGATTCAGCTAATTTTAATAATGCTAATGAGGCTAATGCAGCTTTGTTAAATTTGTTTGAAAACATAGCGTGTGTGTATTTTTTTTTTTAAAACGCAATTTAAATGAGTTTTTGTATGAAGTTGTATGCGAGTTATTATATGAAAAAAAGCAAATTCTTATGAGTAAATGATTTTTTTTTCTTTTTTTATGTATTTAAATAAAATGATAATAAATTCAAACGATAGTGAAGAATTTAATGATTGATTAATTTTTTTTTATATGTTAAATTGGGTATCTTTTAGTTAATTAATGAATGCTATGAATGCAATAATTTAAATATAATAATAAAAAATGAAGATAGAGAAAAAAATGCACAATTGATTTTTTTTTCAAATGTATAAAATGTTTAAACTTTTAAAAAAAAAATTATAAAGTGATGAGATGAGGTGATGTAAAAAATGAAAAGTATGAATAAATTCTAAATGCACAAGTTTCTAGTTTGTTTATAAATTTAGATAAAATAGAAAATATGTAGCAGTGAATATATATATCTAGTTATCTGGTTTTGTGATATTTATGTGTTTTTTTTACTGGTTTATTTATACATTATTTATACATTATTTATACATTATTTATACATTATTTATAACATATAATATAATATAACCAAAGAGAAGAAGAAATAAAATGAAAAAGATAGAAATAAAATGAAAAAGATAGAAATAAAAATTTAATAATCATATCAATGCTCGTTTAAATATTCCAAGATTTTTGAACAACATTTTTTAGTATTCACTTTAATTTATATTTTTTCTTATACATAATTTATTAATCTTTTGATTTATTGGAACATCTCAAACACTTCTCTCCTTTTTTTTTTGGATATTAAAACTAATATGTTTTTTTTTGTGTAATGCAATCAATAAAACATTATGCAAGTTGTGTATGTGTTTTTTTTTATAAAAACAAGTTTCATAAAAATTATATTTTTTTTATATATTTTTTTTTTTGGGTGTTCTCATATTTATAAATAAATTACGTTTGGTATTTTTATTGTTCTTTTTTTTTTCTTATTGTTTTTTATTTAGAAGGAGTAAAAAAAAAAATAGGAGAATTCTAGAAGTTTTTTTTTTTCACTACATAATTTTGTTTTAAAGCTGCATAATGCAAAAATTACTGTTTAATGTTTAGGTCCCCAACTCTAAACAAAAGAAATAAATTAAAATGCCCTTGAAAATTGAAAAAATATAAAAGGAATTAAAAAAAAAAAAATAGCTTATTAAATTAATGATTGTTTAATTTAATAATTTTTTTAAGACAAAAAAAAAATATATATATAATAGTTATAGTAGTATTTTTAATTTATTTTTCAACTGTATTAACCGTTATATTACAAAAAAATGTATATAGTAAGAGAAGTTTGATAAACTTATGTTGTATTTCTACTTATATATATATTTAAACTGTAAGATCTAATTAAATTCATAAGAAGTTAAAAATAATATTATACTACTATAATACTATTAATATATAATATATTTTTAATAAAGTGGAGTGAGGAAAGAGGTGGACATCTAAAAAAAAAAAGCCATTAATTTAAATTGCGTCTTTTTCCCTATATTTTTTTTTTGTTTTTTTCATTTATTCATTTTCCTCCTTTTTTTTTTTTAAAATTGATATTTTTTTGTAATCAAAAACAATAGAAATATGTAATGATCTGCAGTGTAAAAAAAAGATATGCAAAAAAATTAAAATAAAAAATAAAAAGATAAAACTGCATAAGAAAACAGAAGAAAACAAAAGAAAAACATAAAACTGTTCAACTCTGCATAAATATAATTTGTTTATATAAACAAATATAAATTCTAAAAATAAACACGCATTTAAAAAGTGTAGATATATATATTTACGAGTTCATTCTTTTTTTTCTACCTCCTATATATATATAATTTATTTATAAAAATATATAAGGGAGATAAAATAAAAAGTTTCATAATTGCATTTCATATTTTGATATTTTATCAAATTTAATTTTGAAAATAATAGTTATTTGCCCAATATATGCATTTTTTAGCTATTTGCCACGTTTATTTATAAATTCCAAGCACAAGCATATATTTATATATAAATCATCTGATAATGTATGTTTAGGCATTAGAAAAGGGGGAAGTTAGAATTACTACCAACTAAAATAAAACCAATATATAAATATGTTACAAAAATAATTTAAAATTAAAAATCCTCCGCAGCAATAGTAATATAATTGACAAGTTTTGTTACATAAATACATATACTTCAATGTTAACCAAGATAAAGCTTTTTCAAGAGTTCAGTAACAATGATTAAAAATAGCAAGCATTGCTTGATAGTATAATCTTACTTTCATTCTCATATATTAAAACAAAGAAAAAACATAGTATATATATATATGTATGGTTTACTTGAAATAAAGCCTGTAACCATGGGGAATATAATATATGTTTATTGATGGTGTTAACCAATAATATTTAACTTGTATATGTAAGGATTTCCATTTCTGCTTAGTTTTTTTTTATTTAAAAGATATATATTTATACTCTTGTTCTTTCGTTATCATAACGTCTTGATGATTTTATTTTTGATTAAAGAAATATTTAAAAAATAAAATAAAGTAAATATTTACACTTCTTATTTGTTTATTTTTTATTCGGTTATTTGGATTTAATTTTTATGGCAGGGTAAATAAAAGTAAATAAATTAGAATATTGCACGTGATAAACTCACATAGCAAAAAAAACAAATTTGTTTACAAATCAAAATATATTAAAAAACAAAAAGTTAATGAGTAATATTAAACTAACTATTTTAAATATAAATATATTTACTATTAGTATTTTTAAATATATGTAAACAAATTATAAATAAAATAAAAAATAAACAAAAATGTATATATTTAATATGCACTATTACTGCAAAGATGTATAAAGCCTGTAATATAAAAATTAAAAAAACTAACTTTTTGTAATACAATTTGTTTACATTAAGAAGAAGAAGAGGAATAAATAAGCGACAAGATTTTACACTTTTAATTTTTCCCCGTTTTAGGTAATTAAAATATTTTTGTTTTTCAAAAAAAAAAAAGAAACTTTTAAAATTATTTCATTTAAGCGAAATAAATACTTAATATTCAAATATAAGCAAAAAGTCCAGGTAATATGAGTAAATAAATAAATAAAAGCAAACACAAGAATGTAATAAATTAGGTTATGTTCAAATAGATAATATTATAATTTTAAATAATTATAAGTATTAATATAATTATTTAATAGAGTAATATTTTATTTTTTTAAAAAATTAAATACAAATACAAGAGATCATTAATTGTTTGTATTGGATACGTCAAATAACTACAATCGTGTAAATTTTTTTTTCTCTTTTTCGTGGAGTTTTTTCTCATAATTTTTTTTTTCTATTATTTGTTTTTTTTTTAAAGGCTTTAAATTCAATGATATGAAATTGCATTAAAAAATTTTCTCACTTTAACTTGTTTTGGTTTGTCTTTGTTTTGTTTTTGATTTGCTTAAATATTGTTTTTACTTTATTTTTATTTTAGCTTTGATAATTTATTATTATTGAATTAAAGAGAGAAGAAAGAAACATCAAGAGAGACAAACAATAGTAATATTAATTTATTAAAAAACAAACGAAACAGAATTTTTTTATTTTTATAATAAGGTTTCATTTTTTTACTACTCCTTATTTTGATCTTTTCTTTTATTTTCTCTTCTTTTTGTTTTACTGAAATGTTAGTTCCTGTTAGAAGAGTTTTTGGTAGATTTTCTAGATCTTTTCGTAGAAACTATACAACTGTTTTATCCATTATATTCAGTTGTTTGATATTGATTTTGTTAGCACAAATATACAAGATAGATCATAAGAAACTTAAAAATTGGAATGATGCAAACAAACTCAGTGCCATTTTCAATCAAGATTCTAGTGATGCTTCTAGTAGTAAGATTAATAATAATAATAACATCCCATTCGATATACCTGAAAAGGAAGAACCACTACTAGAATTTGAAGAAACAAATGAAGAACCTCAAGAAGTTGAAGAAGCTGAAGAAGCTGAAGAAGTTCAAGAATTTGAACAATTTGAAGAATCTCAAGAAGTTGAGTTAGAAGCAGCTGAAGAAGCTGTGTTAGAAGTTAATGTAGATGTTGATTTGGAAAAAACTTTTGATTTTGTTGTCGACTTCATTAACCAGCATAACCCTAATGTCACAGAACCTACAAGCAGCAATTTTTTCGAAAAGGATATTGCCAAAGAATATCATGAAAACCAACTCGGTAATTATCTCAAGAGAGCTGATGATGTTCCATGCACTAACAAGAAAAAGGACTGGAACAAATTGTCTTACAAATACATGATGGAAAATTACTTAATAGTTAATGAAAAAATGACGCATATTATCAAAGAAAAACATGTCCAAATGATTGAAAATATAAACAATAATTTTGATTATGAAACTGAGAGTTTTTACCAAGGCACTGGTGTCGTTTTTGTTGGTGGAGGGAAACATTCTGCCATGGTTTATTCTATAATAAAAATTATGAGATTATTAGGTACAACTCTTCCTGTAGAAGTTTTCATTCCAGACAGAAAGAGTGTTGAATCAGATACAAATTTTTGCAAATTGCTTGAAGAGGATAATGGGAGATGTATTTACTTGGATGAAAAATTCAATGCTGATACTTTGAATAAGACCTCTTTCAAAACTTATCAATACAAATCACTAGCTCTATTAACAAGTTCCTTCCAACATGTATTGTTGCTAGATGCTGATGACTATCCATTAGTCAAGTTAGATGATGCTTTTAATCATGAAGCTTACCAAAACACTGGTATGGTTGTTTGGCCAGATATGTGGAGAAGATCTACCCATCCATTCTTTTATGAATCTGCAAATATTACAATCAATTTTGAAAAGAGAGAAAGAAATTTCATAGATACTTTTTCAGAACAAAAA
The DNA here is from genome assembly GCA_030573575.1 of Hanseniaspora sp. CRUB 1602. NCBI lineage: Eukaryota > Fungi > Ascomycota > Saccharomycetes > Saccharomycodales > Saccharomycodaceae > Hanseniaspora > Hanseniaspora sp. CRUB 1602. The sequence goes on along the minus strand of JAJMDL010000081.1, from coordinate 12,972 downwards.
AATTTGATTCCAGAAAATGCTGACTTACTATCTGATGTTCCGTACCATGATTTTGAAGGGACTATGCCAGATCCATCTTCAGAGACAGGACAATTCATGATTGATAAGAAGAAACATTGGAAATCATTGATCCTTTCATTCTATTACAACACTTTTGGTCCTAATCTATATTACCATTTATTGTCTCAATACTCTGCTGGACAAGGAGATAAAGAAACTTTCATTGCAGCAGCACATGTATTAAATTTACCATACTACCAAGTATTATCAGCTAGTACACTCGATGGGTATTTCAGACAAAATGGTGATGGATTCAAAAGTACTGGATATTACCAAAAAGATTTCAGAAATGATTATGCAATCAAACAAAAATTAGAGACAACAAACAATCTTTTATTGAAAGAAAATTTGGATACTTTCCCATTGCCAATAAGGGAATTATATTTCTCTTCTAAAGCTACAGAGACATTTGCCATGTTTGCACATATAAATTTCCCTAAATTCAATCCTTTAGAACTGGCTTATAATAATGAATTCCTTTGGAAAGGTGAACCGTTTAGAGGATTGACTCATAAAGAGTGTTTAACACTTATTGATTTAGAGAAAGAAGTTATGAACATTTATAATGATGTTTTCTGTTTAAATGAAGCAATACCTTTTGAACAGTTGGTTACTGAGGAGAAATTTATCGATCACGAAAGACTCTGTAAGTACTACGAAAAGAAAGTAGAATTTGTAAAATTGAATAAACTATTGTAATCATATATGAAAATAAATAAATATAATAAAAAAAGAGTAAACATATATATATATATATATATATATATAAATATAAACATTTAATTTGTAATTTTTTTAGATTTGTTCTAGAATATAAAATAATTCATTTATAGACATATAATATACTTAAATAAAAAAACTACTATATATAGAGTTAAAGTTTTATATGAATATTTTATATGTACACTTTCCACACAGTAAAAAAAAATCTTCTCCACTTAAATTAACAAATAATAAATAAATGATTATTTTTAATTATAAAATATTTTACACTAATTGCTTGATCAATTTAATCTTCTCCACGTTTTTTATTACGTCATTGTATTTGTTTATTTTTATTTCTTAAATAGGAAAATAACCTTAACTTTATATTTCGTAAGTCACACTATGTTGAACCTAAAAATTAAAAAAAAACAATGTATTTATTTAACTTGGCTGAGAAAAAAAAATTGAAATTGTACTAAATCAACAAAAAATAAGGGAAAATTTTTTTTTTTTCTCAAACGTCTAACGTATAATTTATTAACCCGTACAAAAAAAATTTACACACACATATATATATATAGTGTTATTTTTAGTTACTGAGATGATATTAACACACACCAATTGAAACAAGATGCAAAACCATACACAAATATCTAAATAAAATAATAATATATATATATATATATATTAAGAAGTATAATAGGATATTTAGTTCTTTTTTTTTCCAAAAAAATTTTTTTTTTTTTTTAATACTTACTTATTTAGATGCATTTCTTTAAAAAACTTATAAAGAAAAGAAACATTAAAAGAGTTTCTATAGCAATAACAATTGCTCTTTTAATAGTACTTTTAGTACTAGTCAGTATTGATTTAAAAATTAGTACCGTTTTTGACAATATTATATATCCCTTTAGTGATAAATTAAATACTGTGAAAACGACTGGTAAAAATTTTGATGCTGTCATCAAATATATCAATAAATTTAACCCTCATGTAACACTTCCTTCTAGTTTTAATTTTGAAGAAAATGATACAACTAAAAAACCTAAAAAAAATTCTTTAGGTGATTATATACAGAAAGGGGATAATATAGGGACAGGAAAGGATGATATAGAGAATTGGTTTAAAGCTTCTTATAATTATTTAAGTAATAATTTTTTGATACTTAATGATGACATTAAACAAAATGTTATTGATTCCCATTTAGGAATCATTGAGTCTTTAAATAGTACTGATTCTTTGCCTTATTTGGGTGAATCTTATTATAAAGGAAATGGTATTGTTCTTGTTGGTGGTGGAGATTATTCCCTTATGGTTTTTGCTGTCATAAAAGTTATAAGAGCCACAGGAACTATTTTACCTATAGAAGTCGTCATTCCAGATTTGGAAATTAAGAAGACTGATATTCAATTTTGCTCTTTAATTCAAGATTATAATAGTTCATGTGTTTTTTTGAAAGATCATTTTAATTTTAAAGTTTTGAAAGAAAGCAACTTTGAAGGTTTCCAATATAAATCATTAGCCCTTTTAGTCAGTTCTTTCCAAAATATTTTGCTTTTGGATGCTGACGATTATCCAGTAATGAATCTTGATGATATATTTGATCATAAATCATTTAAAGATAATGGTATGATAGTTTGGCCTGATATGTGGAGGAGAACTACTCATCCATTTTTTTATGAATCTGCAAATGTAACAATCAATTTTAAAAAGAGAGAAAGAAATTTTATGGATTCATTTTCTAATATGAAGAGTCACGTACCAGCAGGCATTGATGTCTTGTCGAAAATTGCATACCACGATTTTGAAGGGACTATGCCAGATCCATCTTCAGAGACAGGACAATTCATGATTGATAAGAAGAAACATTGGAAATCATTGATCCTTTCATTCTATTACAACACTTTTGGTCCTAATCTATATTACCATTTATTGTCTCAATACTCTGCTGGACAAGGAGATAAAGAAACTTTCATTGCAGCTGCCCATATGCTAAATTTACCATACTATCAAGTATTATCAACAGCGACAATGGATGGTTACCATCAGCAAGACGGATCAGGCTTCAAATCTACAGCTTACTACCAAAAAGATTTCAGAAATGATTATGAAATCAAATCTAAACTTCTGGCTCTTTCAAAGGATAATAATATCAATATCAATAATAATAAAGAAACTGAAAAAGATTATTACCCTTTGAAACTCAGAGAGACACTTTTTTCTTCCACAACAACAGAGGAATATGCAATGTTTGCTCACTGCAATTTCCCCAAATTTAATCCTTTAGAACTCACATTCCATGATGAGTTTGTTTGGAAAGATAAACATTTCAGAGCATTGACTAAAAAAAAATGTTTATCTAATGTGGATTTAGAAAAAGAAACTATCGGATCTTACCATGAAATATTATGTCAAAATAGTCAAGAGCCTTTGGAACAGTTGATTACTGATTTCAAAACTGTTAATAAAAAACAAGTTTGTCAATACTTGAAAGATAGACTTGATTTTTTGACTACTAATCTTTAATATATTTAATAAAATAGTTAATTATTTAATAAATCAAATGGAAATAATAACTTAATAACTTAATAACCTAATAATAAACATTTTAATTACTACCACTTAATTGTTTTCTTTTAAAAAGTGAAAGTGATATATGGGTTACAAATATAATTTTTATATGTATATATATATATTGTGTGTCATATGACCTTTATGCTAAAAAAAAAACACGTTCCTAAAAAGGGAAATTTTATTTTGTTTCAAATTGTTTAAATCCTATAATATTTCATTTTTTTGCAGGGTAACATGTTTTTTTTAATTTTTTTTTTTTTTTCCACATTGAAATGAAAAATAGAATTTGGTATTTATTTTATTTTTTGCCTTAAAAAATGTTTTTAGTGTAATTTTGAAAAAAAAAAAAACTGAAAACGGTACTTATAAACCAAAAATACCCATTAATCACTTTCCCAATTTCAATTTAATATTCTCTCTCTTTTTTAATTAAAACAAGTTTAATTGTTTATTTCTCTTCTCTTCTTTTTCTGACTTTCTTTTCTAATTTCTATTTATCAAATGGCAATTGGTACATTTCAAAGATTTCTAAGTACTAGAAGAGTAAAATCTCATAGTACTAGTATAATACTATCTTTATTAATTATTTTATTTGTTTGGTTTTTAGTCTTTGCAGCAAACAAGAAAACAAAATTTGAAATTAATCAAGATAATAATGATATATCTGACTATAAAACTCCTTCCACTTCTCAAGATATTATTAATGCTGACGAATTAGCTGATCAGTTACTAGAAGACTTAAATTTAGAAAAACCTAAAGAGACAGAGGATTTGATTTATATTGATGATGAAGTAGTCGCTGTTGATGAAGGTGGTGGTGTTTTAACAGATAATGTCTTTCAAAATATTGTCAATAAAATTTCAGAGTTTGATCCTGAAGTATCTGCCCCTTTTGCAAGTACTTTTTCAGAATCAGACACCACTACTGATTTAAAATCAAATTCTTTAGGATATTATATAGAAAAAAGTTTGAATATAGGTAGTAATCCTGATGAATGGGACAATACTTTGTCTATGAATGCTTTAGCTAATAATTATTTAATTTTGAATGAAAAAATTGAAGAAAATATTACCAAATCACATAAAGGTTTTATTGATCTAGTGGCTAATGATAAATTTGAGTATCCTGATTTTTATCATGGTAATGGTATTGTTATCACTGGAGGTGGAGAATATTCTTTACAAGCTTTCTCTGTCATATCTGTTATAAGAAAAGCTGGAACAACCTTGCCTATTGAAGTATTAATTCCATCAAATTATGAACAGGATGAAGCCTTTTGCCATAAATTAGAAACAAATTTAGTTGACTGTAAATGTATTTATTTGGATGAAATCTTTGACAAGAGTTATTTGAAAACTCATGAATTCCATGCTTTCCAATATAAGTCATTAGCACTCATGGCATCCTCTTTCCAAAATGTTTTATTATTAGATGCTGATGATTATCCTTTAAAAAATATTGATGATATTTTTGATCATCAAGCATTTGAAAATACTGGTATGATTGTATGGCCTGATTTCTGGAGAAGATCTACCCATCCTTTCTACTATGAGTCTGCTGGTATGAAGATTGATTTTAAAAGAAGAATAAGAAATTTCTATACTGGCATTACAAAATCCAAACAATTGGTTAGTGAAGAGGATGCTAAGAGAATCCCCTACCATGATTTTGCAGGTGCTTTACCTGATCCATCATCTGAAACAGGTGAATTTTTGATTGATAAGAAAAAACACTGGAAATCATTGATTCTATCTTTATATTATAATGTTCATGGTCCAAATGTTTTTTATCATTTATTCACTCAATATGCTGCTGGTCAAGGGGATAAGGAAACTTTCTTAGCTGCTGCCCATGTGCTAGATTTACCATATTATCAAGTCTTTGTTAGACCATCTCTTGATTCATATTTTGAACCTAAAGAAGATGCTAGAAGATCTGTTGCATATTATCAAAAGGATTACAGAAAGGATTATGAAATAAAACAAGGTTTAGCTGATAGTGGGTATGAAGGAGACATATCATCCCATTTCGATGCTGAAAAATCTGAAACTGTTTCCTTGTTTGCACATTGTAATTTACCTAAATTTGATGTTTTAAAGATGACAGAAAAAGGTGATTTTACTGAATTGGAAACAGGAAAGCATTTCAGAGCTTTAACCCAAAAGACTTGTTTGCAAGGGTTAGATCTGGAAAAAATCATTACTGAAACATATTACAAAGAATTATGTCAAAAGGATCAATCATTGAATGTTTTCAATTACTTGATCGAAAAAGATTTTGATAATATATGTAATTATTGGAAAGCTAGATCTGATATAGTCCAAAGTACAACTGTTTAGATTATACACTTATATATATATATATATATATATTAATTTTTAATTAATGGCAAAAAAGTTAAAATTAAAATTAAATTCAAGAAAGTGTACATAAGTATTGAAATAATGTCTTTTTAATATTTATTTAAACTTCTAACTTTTATTAATCTTCTATAACTTCAACAAAATTAAATATCTATTACTAACGATGAAAAAATAATTGTTGAGACTAAATAATTTTTTTTTTTTTTTATTTATTTTTTTTTGTATGATATTATTAAAAAATCTTTAATATATTTTTATATAACTTTGAAAAGAGGCAAGTATGTATAAAAAAAACCAGATTTATGATCTTGGCTTTTCCTTCTTTTCCTTCCATAAAGCTAACAAGGAGACACCAGAAACTTTGACAACTTTAAATCTAACACCTGGAATATCACCTTTAGCCTTACCCTTTCTACCAAAACCGGCCAATAAGACTTCGTCATTTTCATCAACAAAGTTTAAACAACCATCATTTGGAACGAAAGCAGTAACCTTCTTACCGTTCTTGATTAATTGAACTCTGACACACTTTCTGATAGCAGAGTTAGGTTGCTTGGATTCAATACCTAACTTTTCCAAAACAATACCTTTGGCGTGAGAAGCAGCACCAAATGGAGAGTATTTGAAAGCAGTACCCAACAATCTCTTCTTGTAAGATTGTTCAGCCCAACGACTATTTTAAAATATTAATAATTTTTTTTTAAATAAAAAAAAGGATAGTTGTTAGTAAACAATTTTTTGTTCGTTTAAATTTTTTTTGTAAGTGTGATGATAATTTTATATTGTTATAATTTGTATGTGTTTAGTTTCAGTTAGTTTTTGTCATATAGAAAAATATATTGCAAAACAATTTAGTACAATGAATACAGTTAAAAATTTTTAACTTTATTGTAATTCAAAGTATTAAAAAATATGCAAAACTTATCAAGTGTTTCGTGAATTCGTTACTATTTTCCCTTTGCAATCCCGTTAATAATGTTGATGTGATAAATTTTAGCTACTTTCATATTTACAAACCATTTTCAACTTCTTGCCCCTTTTTTTTAAAAACAATTTTTTTTTCAATAATATCTTTTATTTATTTCCCCCACTTTAATAGTATTTTTTAACTTAATTCTTCTTCTTTCATTTTTTATTGTTCACATAATTGTAATCTAATATTACTAATAAAAACACACTTTCCCCATATACATATCTACAATTGCAATTAATATTAACTCATCCACCAGTTTATTCCGTTTAAATATATTGTTTTCATTTGGTTGAAAATATATATATATATTTAATATATCAATCTTATACATACTTGTTTCTTCTGTGAACTCTTAATTTTCTAGCGGCATTCAAACCTCTTGGCTTACCGTTACCCATGTTGTATTAATAAAGTTTTAGCTGGTTTTTGAGTTTTTTAAACCTCTTTATTTTTAATTTTAATAGTTTAAAAAAAATATGATTTATCATTTTAATCCCTACTAGATAATATTGTATTTTTGCTAGAGCTGTGTAAGAGGTACAAGGTATGCTGTTGTTACCGTATATCAAAATATACTAGACTAATTTAAAAAAATATTGCAAAAAAAAAATGTCAAGAATTTTTTTTGTTGACAAAAATTGAAAAAAAAAATATTTAGACGGGGTAAAAAAATTTAGTACAGAAAATTAAATAGTTAAGCTAAATTTAAAAAAAAAATAAAAAGTTACAAAAAAAGCGATTTCCGAAAAAGGAAAGATTTATTCTGTAATAAAAAAAATTGTTACAAAAAAAAAAATTAAAAATTAATTTACCTTTATTATTTTACAAAAAAAAAGTCAGTAATAAATTATAGAAAACCTAAATATCAATTAACGAAAACCATTCAAAAACAAACAAAACATAATGTCATCATTAGAACCATTTGAACTTTCTGATTTGTTTAAAACACAAAATATAAATTTAGATCCATTCACAGAGAATTTTCCACTTTTTTTCTATGTAGAATACTTAATCTTTTATCCAAACTATTTCTTTAAATCAACAGAAACAACATCATATGATGGTGATTGTAATAATAATAATAAAAATGATAGAATTTCAGGATACATTATGGGGAAAGTTGAAGGCTCTCAGGAATTTCACTCTCACATATCAGCAGTCACAGTAGATAAGATGTACAGACGTATAAAGATATCAAGCGATGTGCTTCTTGATTGTTTCAAAAATATATCTGACTACATATCAAAAGTTAAGTTTATCGATTTGTTTGTTAAATGTGATAATGCTCTGGCTTTAAGACTGTATGAAAAAATTGGATATCAAGTGTTTAGAAGAGTTGTGGGTTATTATGATTTCAATGGATTACAAAATCTGAAGAGACCTAATGATGACAAATTAGATGCATTTGATATGAGAATTTGTCTACCTAGAGATAAAGGAAAGTCTTTGAAGAACTCTGGAAAAAACAATAGATGTTTAGCAGAAGATGTTGTTTTTACATAAAAAAAATAAAAGTAATATAGTTCTTATCTATCTATCTATATATATATTGTTGTTTTATATTAGAATAATTGCTCTGTTGGATCAAATTTAGTAGTACTGTTTTCAGATGGTCTTTGGTAATAATCACCACTATTATTATTGCTATTACTATGATTGTTGCTGTTAAAACCACTTCTTCCTCTGGTTTTATTTTGGAAACCACCTCTTCCTCTGTAACCACCCCTTCCTCTATAGCCGCCTCTGTGACCACCTCTACCACCTTGTTTATTTCCTTGATATTTGGTTTCACCAAAAGTATCGTAGTTGGATTGCTTATTGTATTTTTGTTTTTCATTGTTGCCTTCTTCATAATCATCAAAGCTGTCAAAAAAAGAGCTAACACCAGCAGGTTTAGTTTCTTTCTTAGGTTGTTGTGCTCTCATAGCCTCTAGTTCCTTTTGAAATTGTTCTTGTTGTGACATAAAATCATTATCATCACCAATAGTCTGTTTTGTTTGACTCTTTGGTTCAACATATGTATTGGATTTGTGATTGTTTGTTTCAGGACTATAAGCGCCACCATACTTAGCCAAAGCGTCAGGTTGTTTTTCAACTATTATTTCTTCCTCTTCTTCTTCTTTCTCCTCCTCTTCTTCAATATTTAATTCTGTTAAATCATTACCATTAAATGAATGGAGTTCTTCAGAATTAAAATTTTTGTATGGAGGTGTAGTATTTTGCAAATTATTCATTTGTATAGTACCATTGTCAACATCTAGACTTTTCAATATTCCTTGATATCTGGACCCATCAACAGTGCAAATATTCACTCTTCTTCCAACATATTCAGTATCCATCTTTTTATTTTAATATTAAAATGACTATTAGTAAATTTAAATCTATCAAAAAATAAATCTTCTGGTTTAATAACTGTTTCATAACTTATAAATTAATAAAATTTTAAAAAAAATTGATGATGATTTTATAAAGGGTTGTTTTATTCAATGATTTTTTTTTTTGCCTCTTTGTATTTTTAGAATTAATTGAAAATGAAAAAAAATTATTCATAATGTTTCAACTCACAAGTCACGAGACTGTTTCATTACTTTAACAGAAAATAATGCATTTTTATAACTGATTAAGACTAAAATATTAAATCAGTATGTTATTATTGTATCAAAGCCGACACTCTTATATATAAAATGTTCAAATATTTACATTAATAAACTAAAACTTAATCACTATCTTCGATATTTTCACTTTCTTCTTTTTTGGCATCATCTAGTAACCATTTTGGCAAATTTGCTTTTTTGTAGAAATAAGAGATAGGCTTTTTCTCTTCTAAAAGAATACTATCTAGTCTGTTTAAATAGATAAAAGGGTCTTGCAAATGATCTCTTTCTAAAGCCATTTTGACAGATTTAGTGAGCAAATATCTTCTATTGTATTTTTTAATGAATTTTGGTTCACATTTGATCTTCCATTTTTTCCCAAACTCCGCATCTAGTCTTTCAAATGAATAGTTCTTGCTTGTGACCTCATGATATTGAAGCCAAATGTCAACAGTAGTTTTGACCTTTTCCGATAACTTCAAATCATAAATGTCTAACAAGTCATTTTCAGTGATCACATCTCTAGATTCGAATTCTGGTGGTAAGATCACTTTACATTTGACATATTGTTTCCTACTTTTTGCTTGTTTATAATTTGTTTCATTTTGCTCAGAAGGGGAATTATTGTTATTACAAGATTCATTAGTAGTGGGTATGTCTGACTGATTCTTTTGTTTTGTCATTATGATATTATTATTATTATTGTTTTCTGGTTGAATATAGACACTTGCAAATTGTTGTATCACGTTGCTCATAGATTTGTTATTACCACTGATACTGCTTCCAGTAGTGGAAGTGCCAGTTTTGTTGGATATACCATTTTCATTGCTATCTGCATAAACTTGTGGTAAAGAGTTAAAATTGTAGTTTGGAGATATTATTGATTGTTTTTTGGGTTCATATTTCAAGAAAAAACTGCTTCCTATTGTATTTGGAGATCTTAAATTAGAGTATTTGGGAGAGACAGAAACATGGTTTCTTGGAGAAATCAGTCCGCTATTATCCGTAGGAGCAAGATTTGTACTTGGAGAATCTATCATTGAGTTATTGTTATTATTAGTAATATTATTACTGTTATTATTATTATTAATATTATTGGCAGCACTAGTATTAATGCTTGGGTTTTGAGTAAAAATATTCATCATTGGATTGTTCATTTGGTATAAACCTTGATTATTTGAAGGGGTTATACTATTCATGTTATTGAAATTGTTGTTATTATTATTCATATTGGCCTGGTTCATTTGGAAGTACATTTGATTGTCTTTGAATGGAGTTACTAAACCTCCTGTATTTATTTGAGGAGTCATAATGCTTCCAGGTGGATTGAAACCCCCATACGGAGTAATATTATTTGCTTGTGTAGCGGCAGAAAATGATTGCTGATGTAAATGCATCATACTTGGTGAGAATAGTTGATTGTTTTGTGGAAGATTTTGAGGTAAATTGTTATTGCTGTTATTTACTGTTATGCTTGGAACTACCAATTTATTAGCGGCAGAAGCAGATGGTAAATATTCTTTTAGTTCAGGAATACTATCTGTTTGCAATATTTCATCTATAGGTTTCAAAGATTGACTTATAACTGGTTGTTGTTGTTGTTTCAAAGTTTGTTGTTGTTTTTCTTTTTTCATTAATCTATCTTTTTTTTTTAATAATTTCTTTTTATACATTTTAATAGCCTTTCTGTGCAACTCTTTAATGGCATCATACTGTCTAGATTTACCAGATTGAGTCAAACTTTTACCTTTCTGTTTTGTTTCCCCTTTATTCATTTTATATTCCAAATCAATTCCATTATTGTTGGTATTTGCTTCTTCTTGTTCTTCTCTTTTTATCTCTCTTGGCTTCATTACGTGTTGTTCCTGATCATCATCACCATCACCATCCTTCTCTTCATTTCCAGAAACTGCTTGTGAATTAGTCGTATTTTGGGTTGTTATTCTTGAAATTGGTAAAGAAGAATCACTCATAGAGTAGTCATCAATATCTGAACTTTTACTTCTATTTTGTCTTTTTTTATTATTCTTTTTGTTAATTTTATGTTGATGAATTTTTAATTGATTGGATACTTCCCCTTGAGTATCAAATTGGATACTCTTTCTGCTTTTTATTAGAGTAAGGTTATCTGTTCCATTTTCATTAATATTATCATAGGTCTTTCTATTATTATCATCATCTGTATCATCAAACTCCTCTTCATCATCTTCTTGATCATCATCATCATAATCTTCATTTTTGTTATTGCTTAAACCACTTAAACCACTCCATCCACTCATTCCAGATACGCTTATATCTAAACTATCACTACTAATATCATCTGAGTCACTAGAAGAGCTTTCTTGATCTCCTAAATCATCACTCTCATCAGTCACAACATTCTCTCCACAACTCTCACAATATCTTCCAACATTATTATTATTACCACCTTCTTCTTCATCTTGTTGTTCATAATCATTCATATGATTATCACTAACATAATCACCATTCAGAAGACGATTGAGTTCATCCAATTCCTTCAAATTAGTCAAATCCTCGTTATCTAAAAAATCAAGCAGCTCATTTGTATGCCCCATAGGATCATCATTTTGAGAAGAACCAAAAAAAGCATTACTATCATTATTATTATTATTTAAAATGAGATTAGTTGAAGAGACTCTTTTATGTTTTTTTGTTTCATTCCTTTTATGATTTTTATTTAAAGATGGCTTAGCAAACTTGACTTTAATTTGGTTATACTCATTCTCATCTGTTTGATTAATATTTAGAGCCATGGTTTTGTTAGTGTTTTGTTCTGATGAGTGGGCACTTCTAGGAGAGATTTTATCTTTGATGCTTTGCTTTGGTGTTGTGTTGTCATTATTTGTTGTGGTTTCATAATCTGCTTCTGAAAAATTGTAATCATTATAATCACCAGATTGAATGACATTAGCTTTTTGGATATTAGGAGGGCTAGTCATCAAATGTCGATGTTCTTTTTTAGGAATGTTTTGTTTTTTTTTATAGTTTTGTTCCACTAAAAGTTTTTTGATTTGTTTCTTTTTCTCAGCTTCTAGTTTTTTTTTCTTATTCAAATATGAAGATATAACTTTTAAACCTTTATTAATTTTATTATAAATAATTTTTTTTTTATCAAATTTTGTTTGTAACTCAACAAATTGTTTTTGAAGTTCTTTATATTGTTCCGGATCCACAATCACATTGTTTTCAGTATTATTATTAATTGGAATATTTTGATTAATAGAGTTAGAATTTTTATTACTACTATTATCTTTGTTGTTTATTGAAAGTTTAGCATTCTCATCAGAGTTATTCTTGTTACTGTTCATTATTTGATGGTAACAGTAGAATAGAACTAAAAAAAAAAAGGTGGTAGAAAGATCCTTTTTTTAAAGAAAATTATATCTTAGATGATTGTGTTTCTTCTTTTTGGTTATTTAAAAAAAGAAACCAATATTAATAGTAATGATGAAAGAACAGATATATATGACTGTTTATGAAATAAATCAAGTTGTTTATATGGTAAATTCTTTATTATTTGATTGTTTATTGAAATTAATTAAATTCGGATAAATATTATTCTCGGATTTGAAACCTTGTGTGAATTTGTAAAAATGGCGTAGTTATTGATTTATGTAATTTTTTTTTTTAAAAAAATAAGTTAATTAAAATCGGGATTAAAATCAAACTTTTTTTTTTTTT
>JAJMDL010000080.1:0-21762 GCA_030573575.1 Hanseniaspora sp. CRUB 1602 | reverse complement strand
TGATTTATCTAAAACTTTGGTTGTGTCATTATTGCTTTGGCTAATTATATCTTGTTTTATTGAGCTTATTTCTGTTTTATTGGAATTATCTGGTGAAAATGCAATTTTTGAAGCATTTAGTAAGTGTTCAATAGGACTATTAAACCCACTTTTATTTATATTATTATTTTGTTTCATCTTTATTGAAGTTTAAAGAGAAAGAAAACAAACAATGTTAATAATAATAGTAATATTATAAATTTTAAAAGTTTGCTGTCTGTTTTTTTTTTTTTTTTAAAATGAAAAAAAATAAAAATAATTCAGCTTATTACATATATATGTTGGTCTTTCTCAAGTCTCTATATAATATATTAAGATAATTTTTATATCATTTTAAGAATATGAGATATATTTCAGAGATTTTTTGTTTGCTCTTCAAAAAAAAAAAAAAAAAGTGTGAACGTTTTCAAATTTTGAATAATCAAATTTTTCACATGATATGTAAGCTCTACTATAATCATAAAAATTATTAAAAAAATACGTTGATAAAGCTCTTTCATACTATATTCGATAAAATTTTATTTTATATATATGCTTGTAATTTTAATGACAGTACTCACAAAAACCTTGAAAGCATTTTAATGAAAATTAAAATAAATTTTTCTTATCAGCACTATGTCAAAACAAGAATAACTTCCTATAAGCTTACTGAAGTTTTCTGAAATTACTAAAAAAAAAATGTAAAAACTTTATTATTACATATATATATAGATGTTAGTTTTTAATTGAATAATAGTTTGTATGTTTTTTTTAACATGAGATAATAATTGTCATTTAAGTTTTTTTAAAAAAGGGAGGTGTAAGCAAAACAAAATTTTAAGTGCAACAGTATTATTTATTATTTTTTGTTAAAAAAAAACAGTATAGAAATATATGAAGCCTTTATTGGGCTGAAAATATTAGTGATCTAAAAAAAAAAAAAGAAAAATCTTTTTGATTTTTTAACTTCGGTAAGTTTACTTTTTTTTTTTAAAAAAAGAACTAAAGTAACATAAATCCTAAATATATATCATTTGTTTGTGTTTTTTTATAAAAATAGGGTTTAAGCAGTTTTATATGTTATTCTATTTCATCAACAGTAATTTAAAAAAATAGATATTAATTATAATATTTACATTTTCTTGATAATTTAATAGTGAAAATAATTTGTATTTTTGTTTTAAATTCAAAGAATCGTAAAAATATTAGATGATGGAGCTACATGTGTTAATATGGAATTAAATGAATTAAACGTAAACTCAGGGAGTTTTTTTTTTATTTAAAAAATTCTTAAAAATAGTACAATTGCTAAAACAAATTAGTTTCAAGAAAGACTAAAAGGGAACAGCCAACTTAGTATAATATTTGTTATATCTTTTTTTAATTCCATGTTAAAGTGTTTAAAAATAAAATTTAAAAACTCTTTGTACTAATAATGCTTTTTTTAAAAAATTAACAACTGTGGCCATACTATCAGGTAATCATAAAATAAAAGACCCAAAGATACTCCTACATGATGAAAATACAAATTCATCACATGCATCATTATTCATAAACTTTACTATGTATAAAAAAAATGTTTTTAAAAAACATCTCATAAAATTGTTTATAGGTCGATTAGTCTAGAGGTTATGATATTCGCTTTACACGCGAAGGGTCCCCGGTTCGATCCCGGGATCGACCATTGAATAATTTTTTTATATGTAATGTGGACTTTTTTTTTATAAAAAAATATATATATAATTTAGCTTAGAATTTGTGCTCAAATATTATGTGTGACAATCTTTAGACAAAATATATATATTGTTGTTTTTTTTTTTTTATAAACGATTTTAGGTGCAATTTTTTTTTTTTTTTTTTTTTAAAGAAATTTTTCAACAATCCTAAAAAACTTAATCAGCTAATACACAAACTTCGTTTGCATATTTTTTTTTAAAAAGAAAAAATTATAAAATAATAATAATAAACTATCACTATAAACTAAGAGTTGTGAAGAAATAAAAAAAAAAAAAACAATTAAAGAATTATATGTATAAATGTTAAGATTTTTTTGGTTGTTTTATTTAATTATTATTTTTTAAAAAAAATAAAAAAGTTATTTTTTTAAATTCATATAACCAAGAAGAAATGAATAATTCAAATATAGATTTTCCAGAATCAACGGAAAAAAAGGTTCTTAAAAAAACTAACAGAAAAACAAGAAATAGAATACCATTAAGCTGTTCTGTTTGCAGAAATAGAAAAGTTAAATGTGATAAAAATAGACCACATTGTAATTCATGTGTTAAAACAGGTTATAAACATTTATGCCATTATTTATCTCCAGAATGGTCAAAAGAAGGCTATACTCAACTTTCTCATGAAAAAGAATTAACTGACTTAAGAGAAAAGGTAAAAAAACTAGAAGAGCAGTTATCAAACTATCAACGAAATTCAAGTCACATTTTAAACATCAAACTGGAAGAACAAAACGAATCTTTATTATCACCACATAGTTTATCAAGTGCTGAATCTTATCGAAATGATTCAAGCATTACTAAATGTGAAAATCAAAACCCTTTTAAAAAATTTGATAACGATGTTATATCCATAGGAAAAAGATTTGAATCTTTGCATATAAATCCAAGAAATAATACTTTAAGTTATCTAGGCAGTACTCATTATCTTTCAATTTTGAAAGGAGATCCTTATTTGAAGATTCTTTGGGCACATGTGTTTAAAATTAGAGAAAAACTGTTGGAATATCAAGAATATCAACGAACTTATAGTTTAAGACAAAGGAGCAAGAAAATGAAATCTGTAAGTTTGCCTTTGTATGAGAATATTGAAGAAACAAAAGGGGGTTGTCCAGTATCTCATCCACCAAATCCAAACAAAGGAAAATGTCCTGTAAATCATGAAAACCAAGCAAATGATTTTAATACAATTCCTAAAAACCAAATTGCTAAACCAAAAGGTAAATGTCCAGTTGCACATCCTGTTGATAAGACCAATGAAAAAACTAAAATTTTAAAAAACATTCCTTCATCACTCTCATCATCTTCTATAAACAATCAACAAAGAAAAGGAAGATGTCCTGTTGATCATAAAGCTTCTTTTAAAGAAAGATCACTGTCACCTTTTTCAAGTGAGAATTTATTACCAGGAACTTCCAAAACTAGTAAAGAAGAACTTATTGCAAAATTAAATGATTCATTACCACAGCCTTCTATTATAAAAAAACTTATCAATTTATTTTTTAGAGAGCTTTATCCAGAAATTCCTATTCTTGATGAAACACTTTTTAAAAATGAAATTAAAAGAATACTACAGATTAATGATTTTACTGAAAAAATAGATAAATATGATATTTCCATTCATAATACTTTTGATAGTTCTCATCTCGGAATCCTATTAGTTATCATCAGATTAGGGTGTGTAAATATAAGTCAAGATATGAATATCGATTTAAAGCTAGGTTTCAGTCGAGAATTTATAAAAGAGCATTTAGAATTTAATTTACCTACAGATGAAAATTGTAATGTAAGTCCTGATAAAGCCATTAATTCAAAGCCAATAGATTATACAGGTAGTACATCAAAGCTTACTCTTGATCCTACTTTGATTCATCAGGTGCATGACATATTAATTGATTTCAATTTGTCAGAAAATACAAACACAATTAACAATAATTCAGGAAGCATAATTAATAGTAATCTAGCATTGATTCATTTCTTAATATTTTATAAGTGGTATCTAGGTATATGTCCTGAAAATGATACTATCAACACATTAACTAATGTAAATTCATCAGATAACAAAAGTGAATTATTACTTGCACAAATTATTCAATTGTCATTTGATTCTGGTTTGCACAGAGATCCAGATAACTACGCTAACTTGACTAGTCATCTTTTAAATAAAATCTCTGAAAAATATGATTTTTCAGATACAAGTAAATTAAAAGAACCTAAAATTATTGCTAAAGAAATCCAACAAACCATACAAAGATTCAAAAACCAATGGAGAAAAACTTGGTTTTTCATTGTTGATATGGATATCAACCAATGTTTGAACAATGGAACTCCTAGACTTTTAAGAAAATTGGGATCTTTTACAGATGTTAAATTGCCATATAGTGAACAATTGAGCTCAGATGATGATTCAAAAGGAGTGAATAATTCTACCACTGCTTCTTCTGTTAACAATAATAGTAGTAGTAATTTTAATGAGAATACTTTTTTGAATAATAAGCAGTCTTTTATGAATACTGTTGAATCATTGGTTTATACTCAACAATTTGATTACTGTTTTGATAATAATTTGGGTGAAATTATTATAGGAAAAAATTGTAAACTTTTTTATCAATTAGATTTGGTATTAATTGCCGTTTCAGAACTTGTTTTAATTTCTAAAGTTGAAGACAAATGTAAAAAATGGAAGCTAGATTTAGTTATTGATATTTTGATTCAAATAGTTGAAAACAAAAGCAATGAAAATATTATAGAAATTAGTTTGAAAAAACTTTTGGATAATTGCTTATTAGATCCTTTGGAAAGCTATGCTTTGATTCAAAATGGGATTGATATAATTACTCCTGAAATGTGTAAAACACAAAGTCAAAAAGAAAGATTTGCAAAATATAATGGTTACAATTTGCCATCTTTGAAAAATATTTTTGAGATTAATAATTCTTCTTCCAATTCTAATTCATTTTCAACATCAAACAAGGATAGTGGTAAAAAATTGGATATACCACAGGAAAGTATTACAAAATGTCTATTTTTTAAAAAACATTTACAATTAGAAATGATGTTGTATACTTTAAATTACATTTTGTTTACTTCTTATGAGCCTAAACTACAAAATAACACAGAAGGGGAACTGTTGATGGATTTGACAACAAATTACTGTCAAAAAACATTAAAATACTCAACAGAGTTATTTAAAACATCATTGATTTTTTTCCACAACTTAAATTCTAACAAGATTTTTAAAACACAAATGAAGATTGTTATTATACCATATTGTTTAGATGTCTGTTATAGAGCAATGCAGTTTATGATATGTTTGATACTTAGACATAAAGTTGGACCACTTTTAAAAGATTTAAACAACATTTTTTCGAAGCAAATAAGTGGAAGTTCAAGCAATAGTGACAGTGAATCAGATAATGATAATTTGAAATTTAAGCTAAGTAAAGTTGAATTTAATGAAATGCTTTTTAAAAATGAAGAATTGACTTTAAAAGAGTCATACATTACAGATTTACTAATTTCAAGAATGGAGATTTTTCATAACCTTACAAGAATTCTTGCAGTCAAGTACAATTATTCACTAAAGCTATCAAGATCTACTGGCTTTTTCTTAGCTCTTTTAAAACCTGGTACAAGAAGTAATAATAATAATAGAAACATGAGTAATTTATCAACAAACTCCAATGGAAGTTTTGCTTTTTCCAATAAACTTTCTAATTGTCCTGTATCTGGCTCCAATTCAATGGGTTCTATTTCAAAACTATTTAAAAACATTCCATCCCTTATTATTCAAGCTAATGGAGATCAATTGAGTCGTTGTCCTGTTTATCAAGATACTATAGGTTTTCAAAACAGACTTCCTTCATTAACAAACTTACAACTCACGGTAAATTCATTTGGAATTAAACCACCTTCATTACCTAGTTTGCAGTATCAGCCAATTACTTCTAGAATATCAAGTAATATTTCTGATATTAGAACTTTTGAAGAAAAGAGTAAACAGTTGACAGGGCAAAGTACTGCTACTCCTCTAATTGGTAACTCAGCTGAACCACCTAGTATTCAAAGAAACAATTTACTAGAATCCAATATTCTACCATTGCCTCAGCAACCCAAAACTATGGAGAATGAATTAGATTCAATAAGCAGTGAAGATTATATTCCTGACTTTGAGGAGTTTTTGAAACAAGTTCAATTAACACCAACCACAAATGTTGATCAATTACCACAACCATTACAAGCACAAGTAAACACACCAGATGGTATGGATATGGTAGATTTGAATATGCTCATTTCTCCAAATAGTATAATGCAAGCTTCTTTGAATTTCTTGATGCCTCTTGAATCTTTTAATGAAGATGGAAGTGGAAATGGAATTATCAATCCTAAAAGAGAAGACTCTAATCAGAGTGTTTGGGATCTTAATGAAGAACTTATAAATTAAACAATAATAATAATAATAGAAAGAAATAACTGGGTTTCTATTAAATGTATAAAATTATATAAACACAAACCAATTTAACAATATTTAGGAATTAAGAATTAAGATCTTTTTTATTTTTATTTTTGTTAATTTCTTGAAAATTTATTATAATAAAAAAACATTTTTATTAAAATATATATGTAAAATGTACTTTAAATTTTTTTTTTTTTAATCACCCTCATAAAATATCAAGTATATATATCTATTCACTAAATCAATTGATTAATTAATTAATTAAGATAATTTTTTTTTTTAAAAAAAATATATAATAATTCACTTGTTAATATGATTACTTAAAAAGTTACAAAAATATTTTTTCTTTTTTTTTTATTTTTTATTTTGTGCTTATTTTCCTAATAGTTCCAAAATCTGTTGTGATAATCCATGCAATTCTAACGCAGCATCATATCTATTCTCTTCTTCTTCTTCACGTTCTTGGTTTTCTTCTTGATTATGTTTTACTGTTATCTCATAGTTCTGTTTATTCAATCTCTTCACGTTATTAATTATATCATGATTTGACTTCAAAAGATTTATAAATCTTTCATCTTCAGAGTCTGCTAATTGAAGAATCGTCCACAAAGCAATATGTTCAAATGTCAAATATTCTGATGTTAAGAATCTTTGCAAAAAGCCAACAATACCATCTTGAGGTGATTCCCAAGCTGATAAAACTTTTTCGTAATAATCATAGTTATCATTTATAGCTGTACCTTCGCCAGTAGAACTATTATCATAAGCATTCAATCTTGAACACAAATTAGCTAATGTGGCAGCTGCATTTCCAGATACTTCTGTATTACTAATAAAAGTCATAGGAATTAAAACCTCTAAGATAGGAGTTTCCTTTAATAGTTTTAGTTTTGTCACTTCATCTAATGCTAAAATTGCAAAAGTTGCTGAAATTTCAGATTGGACAGATTCTTGAGAACTGTTTGCTAACAAACAACATTCTTTAACACATCCTAAATCAAAAAAGGCTAATCTGGTCTTTGGAGAAGCTGCAGCTAAATTTCTCAAAGCTGAAATAGCATGGCATTGGATTTCTTCAGATTCCTTAAAGTTTAACAAATTTATCAAAGGTTCCAAAAAGCCATTCTTAATTATTAAAGCTTCATTTTGAGGATGTATGGAAATATTTCTCATGCATGCAACAGATGCCAAGACTACAGGGATGCTTCCTGATTGTATCAAGTTGAAAAGATGGCTTAATCCACCAAATCTCACTATAGATAATTGGTATGATGGATCTGATGCCAAATTTCTTAATGCCAAAATAGCTTGGCATTTGACTCTTGAAGCTTTGGAGTCCATAAGTTTTATCAAAGAAGGAACTAAATCTGGTTCAGTAGCTTGCATTCTATTTCTATTTTCTTCATCTACAGCGATATTAGATAATGCAGTAGTACAATAATATTGAACATCAGCATCAGAACTGTTCAATAAAGTAATCAAAACAGGAATAGCGCCAACATTTATTAGTTCCCTTCTAGTTTCAACAGAATGTGTCATATTCAATAAGGCACCTGTAGAGTTTCTTTGAACTCTTGTATGATTAGATTTTGCTAGTTGGATTAAAGGAATTAAAGCTCCTGATTTAGCAATTTTAAATTTGTTTTCGTCAATAGTGGCTAAGTTTGTAATACATCCAACAGCATTACATTGTAACTCTACGTCATTTGATAACATCTGTTCAACTAAAGGATTTAAACATCCCATTGAAACTATTAGTTTTTTATTGCTGTCATTTACAGCAAAGTTTCCCAAAGCTGCACAAGTTGCAATTTTAATTTGGTCATCTTTGCTATTTTTGGGATCTGTCAACAAAGCCAAAATTGGTTCAATCACTTCTTTTGATACTGCTCTTACAAATTTTTCTGTTATTTCAGCAAATGCTAAAGCTGCTGATCTTCTTAAGTTGATATTGTCAGAGTATGATAAAGTAGTTAAAGCTTCAAGAGGGCCACCTGTGTAAAAGTCATATCTTTCTTTATCTTCTAAATATTGTAATAACAAAGAAACAGCTTCTCTTTCATTGTCGTTTATAGGTAAAGAGCTACTATTGTTATTGTTTTCATTTGCCAAATTAGACCCATTGTTTTGTTGTTCATTACTTAGATAAGCACCAGTACCATTTAATAAAGGTTGTTGTTCTAAAATTCCATGTTCATTTTCTTCATGTGTGTTGCTTTTCCAACAACTTAAACAGTTTCCCATTTTTTATTATTATTATTTTACTTTAATATGTTTTTTATAGTTATAAAATATAACTTGAGATAAAATAAATTAAAATTAAAATTGTGTTTCCTTCTGCTTGTTTTTTAAAAAAAATGTAAAAGAACTATATTAAAAAGTGTATAATGCTGTTTTAATTTAAGTTTTTCTTACTTTGTTATGGACAACTAATACAAGTTAAAAGTAAATGAATGTTTTTTTTTCTTCTTCTATAGATTTAGTTATTGAAATATATTTATATATATATTCTTCTATGCTTATATAAAAAAAAATATAAATACAAAGCCAATTAAAAACCCTTGGTTGTTTAGTATTTTGTTTTAAAGTGCTATGTTGTGACTTGGTTGTTTTTTTTTTTTTATAAATTTTATGTTTTTTTTTTCTCTTTTGACGTCCCCTTGTTATAACAACAACCAAAAGAAGAAAAAAAAAAAAATTTTCCCCCCGAAGAAAAATTTAAGTATTAATTTAATTGATTTAAATCCGACAAACTAATTTCATTAAACTTTTGGTGCATATTTCACTAAAAATTACTATATAATAATATTCCAATTAATAGTGTATATAAAAAAACAAGATATTCTAATATAAAATAAATTGATACTTAAAAAAAGAAAAAACAAATTTAAAAAAAAGCTTATTCGTTATCTTCAGGGGTATTTGGAACTGGTGTAGTTGTTTTCAATTTACTCTTAGTGTTGTTGTTCTTCTTCTTCTTTTTATTATTATTAGTATTTGATTTTTTATCATTCTTTTTTTCGTTTCCATCATCTCTTGTGACTAGTTTTTTTTCATCAAGTGATTCATTGGATTGGTTATTAGTAGAAAGCTTTTTGTTTTGTTTTTTCTTTTGTTTTGTATTATTGTTTTTCTTTTTAGTCTTTACTTTTTCTTGTTTTGTTGATGGTTGTGATATGTTGGCATTCAATATTTGCTGTTTTTCTGCAGTCTCCTTACTTAGTAAACCTGCTTTAACTGCTTTCTCTAATAAAATCTTCATAACTAATGACTCATCTATTAAGCTTAAGTTAGGTTCACTAAAAATTTCATCAGAAGGTTTTTTCATTTTATTACTTTTTTTGTTTTTTTTAGTAAGTGATATATTACTATCTCTTTTATTCAATGAATTTATATCATCGGAAGAATCTTCATCATCGCTTGAACTGTTTGAAGGTGGTGTGCCAGATGTAGCACTATAAAAATCAGTATCGCTTGATATACTATAAATATCACTGTCACTGATTTGGCTGCTATTACTACTAGTACTATCACTAGAAATTGTTCTTGTTTTTTGTTTGCTCTCAACCTCTTTTTGCTTCAAAAAAGTCATCCTCTCTTCTTTTCTATCATTCACTTTATCGCCAGTCTCCAATTCAACTTCTTTATTATTAGTTTTCTTTGTTTTCTTGTTTTTTTTCTTAAGTTTGTGTCTTTTAATGGACTCAGAATTCAATAAATCACATAAATGAGATAGATTTATGGCTTTAGTTATAGGTAATAAATCAATATCAAGTAAAGAATTGTCATCTGCAGATGTATTATCAGTATCTTTAGATAGATCTGCTTTCAATGGTTTACTTTGTTTCTTACCTTTCTTCTTTTTTTGTCCCTTCTCAACTTTATCATTAATTGATTCAATTGATGGACTCTCTTCCTTTACAGAGTTCTTATCATCTACAGTAATGTCTTTAACTAACTTAGCTTGTTGCTTTCCCTTTTTCTGTTTTTCTTTTTTCACTTTAGCGTTTTCAACATTTTGAGATTTTAAAGATTCTTTTTTATTTTCTTCATCAGATGGTTTAAAATCATTACTATCAACAATAAGATCATTTTTTTCTTCATCTTTACATTTTGCTTCATCACTGTTTTGAGATTTCAATTCAATTCTGTTATAATCATATTTACTATTATTATCTTCAAAATTAAATTCTGTGTTTTTAATAGTATTAATATCAAGCATTCCAAAAGTGGAATCGTTTTTACTACTGTTATTGTTATTCTTTTTATTGTTCACATTAGTGGTGTTCTTTTTATTATTTTTGTTGGCATTCTTTGGAATATTTAAAATTTTTAAATCCAGTATTAAGCTTCTATCAAAACTTTTTATTTTCTTGTTGTTATCTTTAAATCTGACAGTAATACTCTCTGAGTTGTACTGAGTTATTGTACCATCTAAATAAGATTTATCTTGAAGATATAATCTAATAATATAATCAATGTATTTTGTGTAATCTTCGGCATATACATCATCTTGTTGCAAAACACCTTGTTCGGTATTAGAACTAGTAGTACACATTTTTTTTTTGTTTTTTTAAACTTTGAATTAGTTTTTTGGTTTTTTCTTTATTCTATTTTCTTAAAGAAAATATTTGAACAATATATATATATATGTAATATTTCCTTTATATAAATAATAAAGATGTTTAATGTTTATTTTGTTGCCCATAATATTTTAAGAAGGGAAAGAAGAAAAAAAAAATTTTTTTTAAAAAAAAAGCAAAAATATTAAAGGATTTCACGTGAGAAAAACAAGCGCAATTATTTATGTATGTTTCTTAGTGAAAGTTGCAATATTTTTAATTAAATATTTATATAAATTTTTTTTAAGAGCATTATGAATATATTAAATACAGAAAAACTGGCTTAATTAGAGTTTTTGAAAGAAACCATCAAAATAGAATTTAAAGTTTAGAAGTCTTTTGCAAAAAATCTGTTTTAACAATTTTAGCAACTTCATTTGCTAATCCTAAACTTGCTTGGAAACCAGCACCACCAATACCATAATTATGAATAACATCACAATCACCATACTTTTTGTATTCTAATCTAACACCACTTTTTCTTCCTGGTCTTAGAGCAACGTAGTCAAATGTTACTTTTATAGGAATTCCATCTTCTTCTAGTTCAGGAACAAATTGTCTAATGTTACTAATGATAGATTTAGATACTTCTTCACTTTTAAAGTTATCGTAAACATTTGGTAAAGAAACACCACCAACAATACAATAACCATCTGATCTTGGGAAAATATGAGAAAATTGACAGCCACTCTTTATAGTTTTCACATAATTAGCAACATGTTTCTCAGAAGGCAATTCTTCAACAGTCACTTGGTAAGGTAAATCTTTGTTTATAACACAAATTTGACCTTTGTAAGGTAAAATTTGATTAGCAATCTCTTCTTCTTCACAAGCGTAAGCAGATAATATTTTTCTAGCACCTAAACCTGTACAATTAATTATTAAGTCAGGTTTAGTTCCTAAAAATGTTTCAATTTCTTTAAAGGATTCAAAAGATTTTAAAGATTTTATAATTTTTACTTTGCCAGACTTTTCTAATTCTGTTCTCAAATAGGACAAGTAAATGTACGGTGTTATTGTACATGTTAAGTATTCAAACCCTTTGTATAATAAAGGATCTAAACCTCTGTATTCCAGTTCTGAATCACTAATTTCACTTACTTCTTCGCAAGCTTTGGTTTCAAGATACCATGGGGTAGGTGAAGTTTTAAAAAAGAATAATTTATTTTTCATTATTCTGATACCAGATTGTTTAACTTCTCTTCCAAGTTTCATGAATTTTTTATAAGTTATTAAATCAAACTGTTGTTGTCTAATATCTTCTTTAGAAGCAAAAGACATATGGTTTGCACCTGCCGCCCAAGATGTGAATTCATGTTGTAAGTCAGTAGCTGCAGTATCATTAATAATTTCTCTAGCTAAAATAGTTATTTTTTGAATTTTTGGGAATTTTTCTAACAAAACCAAAGCGGTTGTTAATCCAGAAACACCAGCACCGATTACAGCAATATCGTTCATTTAAAATTAAGAAATAAAATTTGGATTATAAGATTGGTTTAGTTAAAATACAATGGTATTTTTTTTGATTATTTAATTATATAAAGTTTTTGTTTTATTTTACTAAAAAAAAATAAACTATATATAGATATTAAATCTGAAAATAAAAGTTATAAAGAATATATAATATTGTTTTCTTTTCTATTTAAAAAAACAAAAACAAAAAAACCGGCTAATCTTATATTTTTGCCGCGGAGTTTTAAAAGCGGTTATATGAAAAAAAAGAAGAAGCTATATATTTTAAAGAAATATATGTATATATATATACATATATATATAAATTTATGACTTGTTATTGAAACCAATTTTATTTTAATATCTCTTTTACTAAAAAAAAAGAATACTATTATTATCTTTAACAAATTATATTTTCAATTCAAAAGTTTACTGATTTTAATGACTCATTTTCTGTTATAGATATTTTTTGTTTTTGGCTTATCTTGAAAACACAAATAATTTCCGATATGTAAAATTTAAAAAAAAAAAGTTTTTTTTTTTTTATTTTGTTTGTTTATTAATTGATATGAAAATTAAAATAACTAGAAAAGGAGGTTTCAAATAACAAAAAGGGATAACATATCTTTAAATAAGATTTAATACTTAACAAAAAAAACACATATAAAAACAACTATAACTAAACATATACATATCAATGCCTTTTTCTCATCACTCTCATTCTAAAGATTATATTGCACATGGATCAGGTCCATTAGATGAAGTAGTTGAAGCTGTTTTGAAACAAGAATTTCATACTTTTTGTTTTTCTGAACATATGCCTAGATTAAGCTCCAAATACTTGTATCCTGAAGAAATCGCAGATAAAAGTGACACCAATTTTTTGAAAAAACAATTTGACAACTATATAAATAAAGTTTTGGCAATCAAAAACACCTATAAAGATTCTTCAACTAATTTTATTATTGGAACAGAATGTGAATGTGCAGATTTGGAACATATCAGTTACGCCAAAAACATGTTTGATAAGAATAATAAAGGAAAGTTACAATATCTTGTAGGTTCAATACATCATGTCAATTCGGTTCCTATCGATTATGATTTAGAAACTTTTGAAAAAGCTATAGTAAGAGCTGATAACAGTTTTTTGGAATTTTTAAAGGATTATTTTAACTTACAATATACTATGCTTACTGAGTTAAACCCTTTAATTGTAGGTCATTTTGATTTGCCAAGTCTTTTTATCAAACAAAGCAAATTAAGAATTGATAAAGATAGTGGTAAAGTTCTGGATGAAATGAGTTTTGAAAAAAAAGATTCTTTCATAAGTATAAATGAATATGATATTGATGATTACATTTTCACTATTTTTAAAGACAGTCTCTATCCGTTAGTTGAAAGAAATTTAAAATACATAATAGAGAACAATTTAGCTTTAGAAATTAATACCTCTGGTTTAAGAAAAAATTTAAAATATCCATATCCTTCTATAAAATTGGCTTTATTGTTTAAAAAATTAGGTGGTAAATTTGTACTAAGTGATGACTCACATGGATTAAACCAATTGGGTACTAACTACTTAAAATGTAAAGAAGAATACATTAACGGAGACCTAAAACTAGACAAGATTTATTATTTAAAAGAACAAACCCCTTACAATCCTAAAAGTTTGGTTTTACCTGAAGTAAAATTAGAACCTATGGATATTAAAGAATTTAACGAATTAACATATTGGAGCAATATCAAATAACTAAATTGTATTATTTGTATATATATATACTTGCTTCTCTTCTTCCATTATCTATCTTAAGTTTTTTTATATATAAATATATAATGACTAATAAGATCTACCAAACATGGTATAGTTAACAGCTTTTTCACCACATTTAACACACTTGGCACCTTCCTTCAATTCAGGTTGTTCAAATGGAATACACAAAGATTTAGCACCCATAGATGGGGCCTTGTCATCTTCTTCAAAGTTTTCACCATCATTCTTCTTAGCAGAAGCAGTTTTAATCTCTTCTTCACATTCTTCAACACCACACCATGGAGATAATACAACATTATTACCATTTAATGCAGGAACAAAATCCTTCCATTCCTCTACAATAACTCTGTGAGAGTCGAATTTCTCTTTAGCAGCATTGTACAAGTCCCAATGCATTTCTTCTAACAATTTTGGAATTTCTTCTTCTAATTTATCCAAGGAAACAGTAGTTTTTTTACCATCATTTCTTCTAACAACAGTAACTTGGTTTTCCTTCACATCTCTTGGACCAACTTCAATTCTCAATGGAACACCCTTCAATTCCCAGTTAGCAAACTTCCAACCTGGTGTGTAATTTTCTCTGAAGTCTGCAGTAGATCTGATATCTTCAGCCTTCAATCTTCTATCAATGATGGCAGCAGTGTCTAAAATCTTGTTCTTCTCTTCTGCAGAAGTCTTGTTAGTTAAACCAACTGGAACAATGACAGTTTGGAATTGAGATACTCTTGGTGGAACAACTAAACCCTTGTCATCAGAGTGGATCATAACCATAACACCAATGGATCTGGTACTTAAACCCCAAGAGTTTTGGTAAGCAAACAACTTAGGATGGTCCTTACCCAATGGAGATTCAACAGATAAGTTGAACATCTTTGAGAAGTTTTGACCCAAGTAATGAGAAGTGGCACCTTGAATACCTCTACCTGTTTGAGGAATATAACCTTCACAAGTAGTAGTGAAAACAGCACCAGCAAATTTTTCCTTTTCAGTCTTTTTACCCTTGACAACTGGAACAGCTAATAATTCCTTGTAAACATCAGCATAGAAATCCAGGATTTGTAAAACTTCTTCTTGAGCGTCTTCAGCATTAGGGAAGACAGTATGACCTTCTTGCCATAAAAATTCTCTAGTTCTGATGAATGGTTGTGGATGCTTAAATTCCCATCTAACAACATTGTTCCATTGGTTAAGCTTCAATGGTAAGTCTCTATGGGATTGAACCCATTTGGCAAAGTATGGATACATAACAGTTTCGGAAGTTGGTCTAATAGCAATTGGTTCTTCTAAATCAGATTTACCAGCTTTAGTAACCCAAGCAACTTCTGGAGCAAAACCTTCAATATGATCCTTTTCTCTTTCCAAAACTTTAGAAGAAACAAACATAGGGAAATAAGTATTTTGAACACCTAATTTCTTAATCTTAGCATCGAACCATCTTTGAATTTGTTCCCAGATAGCATAAGAAGCAGGTCTTAAGATATAACAACCAGAGACATCATAGAAGTCCAACATTTCACCTTTAGTCAAAATTTGTTGATACCAAGCAGAAAAGTCATCAGCTTTCTTAACAGTGACACCAATTAATTTGGAATCAACAGAAGAAAAATCTTTTTTAGCTGGTGTAGCAGCTGGAGCTTTCTTTGTCTTTGTTATTGGAGAAGCTTCTGGAACCTTGGAGAAATCAATAACTTTAACATCAGCTTTAGATAAACTGTTGATATATTCGTCTAATGATTTTTTGGTAAATTTGATAGTGTCACCGTTAGTAGCTAAAACTGTTTCTTCACTTAAAGCAGAAATGCTAGAATCTAAAACAACAAAGAATTCAACTTCAGAATTTTCTAAATGAGATAAGTTGAATTTGGTGGCATCATCAATTTTAAAGTATTGAGCAAAGTATTCATTTTTAGCTAATCTAGGTTCTTTAGATTCAGTAGCAGACACAATAATGTTGGCAGGAGTTTTGGTTTCTTGTAAACCAACAACAACGATTGGTTTAGCACCAGATTTTGTTTTGGATTTAAAAACTAAAGTTTTCAAAGCAGTTGCAGGAGCAGTGCTGTCATTTATAGTTAATTTACTAAATGATCCTTCTAAAGACATTGTAAAACAAATTTATAATTAATATATTTGATGGGTATTTCTTCGTCTTTTGTTTTATATATATATATTTTTTTTTTAAAAAATTTATTTAGACTCATCGATATTCAAAAAAAATATATATAATTTAGCAGTCAGAATTTTCTTCAAAGTAAAAAAAAAAAAAAAAAAATTTTTTTCCAACCTAATCTTTTTGTTTCCAAAAAAAAACTTTTTTTTTTTTTGCTCATAATTCACGTGATTTTTTGTTAGTTTCATTAATGTAAAAATCTTTAAATATATAAAACAGAATTTTAAAAAAACTAAAGAAATTTATTGTTTTATTCATTGTAAACCCAATTATACTCTTTTTTTTTCTATAATTAATATTGTTTACATTTAATGTTTTTTTTAAAAAAAATAAAATAAATATTATAATTTTTAAATAAAAGGTTTTATTAAAGTAATTTAAAATTTACTTACACTTTTGTAATTGTAAACAAATCATATGTAAACAAGCTCAAAATTCACGTGATACTACATATTCGGATTTAAATAAAGAAATAATATATTTTTTCAAATTTTTAAATGAAAAAAAAAAATATTGATACACCTTAAAGTAGTTAACAAAAGTATTCACTATTTTAAAAAAAAACAATTTTTCTATTAAAAAAAGAGTAAAACATTTTATAAAAAAAATGTAAAACCAAATAATACAAATTTATTGAAACCCAAAATAAAATAAATATTCCTTACAAAAAAATCAATATGATATCTAATAAAATTAATTATTCTTTAATCACTAAAACTAATCATAACATGATATCATCTTATAAAAATATTACTAATTATTCATCAATCAGATATTTTTCTAAAACTTCAAATTTGAAAAACCCCAACACTGAAAAATTATTGAAATTTTATAAAGAAAATTATTACAAATATTACAATAGAAGATATTACAAGTATTATGCTCTTGGAGGTTTAACATCAGCTGGTATTATTGCATATAACACATCAGACACTATGAACACATCAATGAAATACACTTATAGATCTATTAAAAGAGTTTATAATGTAACTTCAACTTTAATGAAGTGTATTTATAATTACTCTGTTACTTTATCACAAAGGAGCAGCTTACCCATTGAAGAATACACCAGTTTGTTAAATGCTACTCATAAAAAATCTGCTGAACAAACTTTAGTAACTATACAAGAGAACGGTGGTATCTATATAAAGCTTAGGCCAACACATATCTGCAATGACTTATCTACTTCCACCTCAATGGACAGATACTATGATTCCTTTACAACAAGAATGTTATAAATCATCTTATAAAGAGATAAACGATATGTTTGTGAAAGATATGGGCAAAAACATAGATGAAATCTTTGTGGAATTTGATCCTAATCCAATAGGTGTTGCCTCTTTGGCACAAGTTCACAGAGCTAAAATAGTTTCACCAGAAGATAACTCTATTCGTGAAGTAGCTGTAAAATGTCAACATCCATCATTAATTACTTTAGTTCCCTTAGATGTTATGTTAACAACTTATGTTTTTCAAGTACTAGATTGGTGGTTCCCAGAATATTCTTTAGTTTGGCTTGGCGAGGAGTTGAGAGAAAGTATATTTGTAGAGTTAGATTTCAATAATGAAAAAATGAATGCTGACAAGACAGGTGCATTTTTTAAAAATAAGTGTAATTTCTTGACTGTTCCAAAAGTTTTTAAAGCATTCAAAAGAATAATAATTATGCAGTATTTATCAGGAAGTAGACTTGATACATTTGATTATGAAGATAAGGGAATTTCAAGATCTAAAGTTTCAAAATCTTTGGATAAAATGATAAATGAAATGATATTTAGTAATGATGTCGGAATCCATACTGATATTCATGGTGGAAATATTGCAATTAGATATAATGAAGATAAACAAGATAAGTTTGAAATAATATTATATGATCATGGTTTGTACAGATACCCTGATGTTTCTACAAGACTTACATATTCAAAGTTTTGGATTAGTTTATTAAACAGAGATATTAAAGGAATGCAACAAAATTTAGAGATTTTGGGAAATGTTAGTGAAAGTGAATTTCCTTTATTAGCAGCTTGCTTAACAGGAAGATCTATAAACACTATAATGAATGAAAATTTACTAGGTAATTCAAACACATTAGCATTAAGAGATAATGAAAGGGAAGAGATGAGAGAAAGGTTTTTGGGTGATAACGATAATGGTGGTGATATTTTTGTTCAATTGATGAATATTTTATCTAAGATTCCATCTATAGTCTTGTTATTACTGAAAGCTAATGACTTGAATAGACATCTGCAGGAATCTTTGCTATCACATGACGGTAATGCAAGTGAAGATTATTTATTGGATACTTTAAGATCATATCTTATGATTGGAAAATATGCTTCAAGAAACATTTATCAAAATGATAAAAATCAATCTCATTTTTGGTTGTATTTGAAGTATAGTTTATGGAATATAAAACTTCAATTTTTTGATATATATGCTAGATATGTAGCTATAAAAAGCTATTTGACAAACTGGCTATAATTTGGAGTTTGTTGAGATGTGTTACTTTTAAAAAAAAAAATCACATGATAATTACCAAATATATTTTCTTATCTTCAAAGTTTCCTATTTGGGAAATATATGTTTAGAAATTAGTTTTATAATAAAAATTAGGGAAAAAGTAAGGGCAAATACTCTTTTCCATTATGACAGGATAGTAATATATAAATAAATAATTATTTTAAAAAAAATTTAAATTAAAAACTCTTTAGATTATTATATTTTCTTGGAGATTTTTGTTTCATATATAAATGAGCAATAATATAATCTTCATTTTTTTTTTTTTTTTAATAAGTTTTTGTTTTAATTAATACAAACATCAAAAGAATAAATTATCTTTTATTTATTTCTTTTTTGGTTAATGGAAAAAAAAACAACACCATACCCAAGAATAAAAAAAATTACAATTTTAAAATAAAAATATCATGCCTGAAGATATTGATAAAGATAGTATAATGGAAAAAGTTGCTGCTGTTGGGAAAAAAAACTTTGATTTGATTGATAAAGAAAGTGTCAACAAAGTATTAGATAAATGGATAAAAATTCCTTCTGATAAACTTTATCATTACATTTATGAAAAAAGTAACAATTTTTTATCTTCCTCTGTAGTAAAAAGCTCTAATACTGGATCTGAATTAATCGAGCATTCCTTAAATGAAAATTTCTCACCACCATCCTCTTCTGTTTTGCCTTTAAAAAGTGATGATGTACGTAACTCTGTTGTTACAGGGCTTAAGGCATCTTGGAACTCTGTTGATAATATTTCTAGATTAGCTTTTGGTTATGGTGTGTCTGTTTCAAAAGGATTGTTTAATGGAACAATAAGTATTTTTAGATGCCCTAAAGAAACTTTAAACTCTATTGTTGCTACTACTACTAATGCATGTCATAAATTAACTGACAAAAATTTTTACTTAGAATTTTTTAATTCAGATAAATTTAAAAAAACAGAGCCATCCACTACTGGTGGATTTTTAACAGGCTCATCATTGGTAGGCACAAGTTCTACTAGCAGTAACAACTTATCTGAAAATATACTTTTGAATAGTAAAAATTCTTCCTTTTCTGATTCTTCTTCATTCTTTAAAAAAATCTATAAGTTTTTAGCAGGCTGTGGTGATTTTGCTTTGCATTCTGTTAATAATAACAAGAGTTTATTATCTTCATTTATTATTGCTGGTTTAGTGGTAAATGAACTTGGTATTAAATATAGCAAAAGACAATTAAACAATCAATGGAATGTATTGTCATTTAAAGAAATGAACAAGAAAGTTGTGTTAGTTTTGGGCTCTATGCTAGATCCAATAACCAAAGTTGAAGTTGAAGATTTGCTAAGCAGAGGTTTTATAGTTTATGTTGCTTCTGGTGATGTTAAAAATAGCCCATTCAATGAAGATTTTGCTAAAAGAAATAAATCTCTTTCCATGTTTAAAAAAAGTACTGATGAAGTAGATGATGAATTTGACAAGCAAAGTAGAAGATCAGGTGATATATTATCCGATTCCACAAGCGAAGAGGAAGAAGATCAGGTTGCTTCTAAAAAAATATCAGATTCAGATTGGATAGTATCATCTATGGAATGTTTTTCAAACGTAAATGCTACTCCACAAGATTTTACAAGACTCAACTATATGTCAAGTTCTAAAAAAGATCTTTTAAAGTTAGGAGAAGAAATAAAGGAAAAACAATGGGACTTAGTTGCAATAATCTTTTCTCACGATAATATTTCAAACAACATCAAGACTTCAACAGAAGATTTTAAAGATTTAATTTTAAATAATATGATGGATTTGATTGCAAGCTTGTATGCTAGTATCAGTATTTGGCCTGACTCTAAAATTGTTTTGTTTAATAATTCTTTAAGTAAAATTAATGAAAAATGTAATACTTCAATTACTAGTGGCAATATGCCTTCTTTAGAAATATTATGCAATAACATGGTTGAAACTGTTTATGACACATTGGTTCAATCTGACTTTAATAATGCTTACTTGGTAGAAATTGGTTTACTAAAAGATATCAATAATAAAAATTTAAATTATCAATTTTTACAAAAAAAGTTATTACAACCAGTATCATTAAAGGGTTCTGATAATAGCAGCACAATATACACAGATTTTTTGAATCCTGTTCAAAATTTAATTTTAAATAAAAAGATTTCTACATTTTTTTATGACAGATCAGAAAAAA
This sequence comes from Hanseniaspora sp. CRUB 1602, assembly GCA_030573575.1. Lineage (NCBI taxonomy): Eukaryota > Fungi > Ascomycota > Saccharomycetes > Saccharomycodales > Saccharomycodaceae > Hanseniaspora > Hanseniaspora sp. CRUB 1602. The sequence continues at coordinate 848 of JAJMDL010000080.1, read as the reverse complement.
ATGTTTTGTATTGTGGAGATTTGTCGAATTTGAATAGAAATTTAACTAATTATCTGACAAATATGTGGGTATTAAACTTTATTTTGTTAAGAAAAAAACTTTATTCAGTTTCTTACACTATTTTATTAAGTATTTCCCAACTTTGGTTATCAACTTTAATGAAGATAAATAATTTTGTTTATTTGAGCAAAGACTGGATTTCAAAAAAAGGAGAACATTTATTAAAAAGTAAACAAGATTGATGCTTTATAAATATATATATGTATTATATTCTAATTGTATTTTAAATAGGTATTTGAAAAATATTTTTTTTTGTTACTGTAAGTACTGACGTTAAACTAAAAAGAGTAATATATATATATGTATGCTTTTTAAAGCTTTTCTTCATTAAAAAAAGTAAATAGAGTAAAACCAAAATTTTACTTCATCTTATTTCATCAACTTAATTAGTAAATATAATTTTCTTTCAAAGGTAATATTCTTCTAGCATATTATCATTATCACGTCTACATGTAATGTGGCTGTAAAACATTTCTGTAGTTAGCACTTTAGATAATTAAAAAAAAAACACACACATATATACATATATAAATATAATTCTGTTTAAAAGTAATTTCAATCTCTTTTTTTTAAAAAATCATAATTATTAGCATTACTACATAGAAAAAAATATCTTTGTACTACAAATAAATCCTTCAAATGAAGTGTATGAATGTTTTAGTTTTCGGGTAATAAACCTTAAAGCGATTTACTTGGAACTGTATGATCTAATCATGTGCTTATCTCTAATATATGAAAAAAATCGATGAGAGGTAATTGTGGCGAATTTAAAAAAAAAAAAAAAAAAA
>JAJMDL010000079.1:11980-22446 GCA_030573575.1 Hanseniaspora sp. CRUB 1602 | reverse complement strand
TAAAGAAAACATTTTGACTGTTGCCCTTGGTGGTTATGAGAACTTATTGAAAATCACAACTATTGATATTGCGGATAAACTTATTAAAGAACAAAATAGTACTAAACCAATGAAATTTAATGAAAGATTAAATCTAGCTTATCCAAATTGGCCAATTGCTGCTTCAAGAATGTTATGTGGTGATGTTGAATTTTTCATTGAAATTACAAAATTCGGTTACATTAAATTATACAATTTACAAAACTCTAAAAAACCAATTGGTGCTTTAAAAGATTTACTTTTGAATAGACCATTTCAAAAAAATATGCAACCTGTCATTACAAATGTTTTAATTGAGAGTTTAGAGAATGATAATAAGAAAAAATTAATTTTGACTGATAATGTAAATTCTATTTGGGAATTAACTTTGACTATTGAAGATAATCAATTAGTCATTAAGCAAGAAGGTAAAATCAGTAAAAAAATAACTGGTCATGTCACTCATTTAAACAAAATTGATAAAGTTAATGAAATTCCACAACACTTTGAGCTAATTAAAAAAGAGACTGAAGAAGATCTAGAAAAAGAAGAGGAAGAGATTAAACCATTGAACAAAGAAGAAATCAGCTACCTAGCTTCCAAAACAAACTTCATTAAGGATACTCCCTTGCTTACATATGCTGCTTCTAACAAACTTACTGTTTTAAATAACAATAATAGTAATAATAAAAAAGTTCTAGTTGATTGGTTATTAAATTCTAAAATTAATTCTATATTAATTTATGATTCAAATGATGTTTTATCTTTGAAGAAATATGATAAATATGTTAGCAGATTGATTAGAAAGAGAGGTTTATCTGTTGAAGAAGATGCTAATGAACAAATGTGGGGTAAATTAGAAGAAGAAGGTAGTAAAGTATTGAAAAAACAAAAGAGAGAATAATTAAATCTATTACTTAATTATATATACATTTTATAAAAAATTAATATAAAAGAATAAAAAAAGAAATTTATACATGTGATCAACTTTTATCAAGCGACGGATTTAAGCTCTTTTTTTTTCCTTAAATCTAATCTATTTTATTCTATATTTACGCCATTGTAAAAGTTTTTTGACCGGCTATACATATATGTATATAAAAAAAAGAATTCCATCGCAACAAGAACAGTGAATATTTTTTCTTAAAACAAACAAAACCACAAAATCAAACAATTAAAAAAAAAGAATAAAATAAATTAGTTGAAAATAACCAAATAGATTTTATTTTTTTATGTCAAAGCTGAAGAATACAGACTTTCAAGGCTACGGCTCTGTTCTGGAACACCAAAAACAACAACATAGGAATAAAAAGAATCCATTGTTTAAAAAAAATTATACTCCATTTCCTGCAACCAAAAAAACTTCATCCAAAGATGATGTAACTAACCCAAACAGACACAAATTAGGAACATTTTCAGGTTGTTTCATACCAACAATCTTGAATATTGTGTCTATTTTAATGTTTTTAAGATTTGGTCATATAATTTCTTTACTAGGTATATCAGGAACTTTTTTGATTTTAATAATATCATATGTTATAGATATGTTAACCACACTTTCTATTTCTGCTATCGTAACAAATGGTGTAGTTCCAGGTGGTGGTGTTTATGTAATTATTTGCAGATCTCTAGGTATAGAATTTGGTGGTGGTATTGGTATAGTTTTTTTTTAGGTCAAATTTTAAACAGTGGTATGAATTGTGTTGGTGTTTATGAACCTATTTTTTACAATTTTAAAGATATTTTGTTCAAATGGTTTTTAATAAAAGATGGTTTTTGGTTTAATTCAATGCTTTTATTTGGCTGTTTTGCTGTTTGCATGGTCGGATCAGGTGTTGTATCACAATTAGGTAATTTATTAGCATCTCTTTTATCTTTAGCCATAGTATCCATTCCTATTACAAGCATTTTTATGAAAGAAAAACATATTGATGATAAATTAATTTTTACAGGAGCTTCTTGGAAAACTTTTGGTCTTAATTTCTGGCCTGATTGGGAATTATTAGCTTTGAATAAAACAGAAACCATAAACTCCTTATTCGGTCTTTTCTTTTGTGCTACAGCAGGTATTTTTTCTGGTGCAGGAATGTCTAGTGAATTAAGAAAACCTTCAAAGAGTATTCCTAAAGGTACCATCTATGGACTTTTGGTAACATTTGCTTGCTATGCCGTGGTAATTCTTTCAATGGGATCTTCTATTCCTAGAAATGTCATGTTTTCAGATTTGCAAGTTGTCCAAAAGACAAACATGTTCCCATTTATAATCATTATTGGTGAATTAGCTACATCTATTTTTAGTATTATAGTCGGTCTTATAGGATCTGGCTACGTTTTAGATGCTATAAGTAAAGATGAAATTTTACCTGGCTTGAAAAAAATTAAACTACATGAGAAAAAAAATCTTTCTTTGTTCATAGCATATTTTTTGACTCAATTATGTTTATTCTCAGATGTCAATAATATTGCGAATTTTGTTACAATGTCTTTTTTAATGACATTTATAGTCACCAATTTAGCTTGTTTTTTGCTAGAGGTTTCTGCAGCTCCTAACTTTAGACCTAGTTTCAAATGGTTTAATAGGTACACTTGCCTTTTAGGTGGTACTTTATCAATATTAGCAATGTTTGTAGTTGATGGTTTTCAAGCCTTGACAATAATGTCAATACTTGTAATTTTAATGTTACTAATTCACTATACAGTACCACCAAAATTTTTTGGTGATGTTTCTCAAAATTTGATATACCATCAAGTTAGAAAATATTTACTAAAAATAAGAATTAATGATAATATCAAATATTGGAGACCACAAATATTATTAGTGATCAATAATCCAAAACATGAAAAAAACTGGAGATTGATGAATTTTTGTAATGATTTAAAAAAAAGTGGTCTTTATATTTTAGGACATATAATGGTAAAACCGGAAGATGATGATAGTTTAAAAGTAGAATCTGATATTTTTAAGGAATATGACCAGGAAGTTTTCAAATGGGAAAAGATAAGAGATATGGCAAACCTTAAAGCGTTTATTCAAGTATCTATTGCAGATAGTGTACAATGGGGTATAAGAAATCTTTATCTAGGATCTGGATTAGGAGGAATGAAGCCTAATATTACTATAATTGGGCTAATAGGTGAAAACAATATGATTAGGAAAGATTTGAAATTAGAGTTAAATGATTCTGGAAGCTTAGATTGTAAAGAATGGGTTCGTGTTGTTGAAGATTTATCTTTAATGAAAAGTAACATTGCCATTGCAAAAGGCTTTGAAAGCATTTATATTCCAAAGAAAAATTTATCCAATAAAATAAATGTGAAAAAATATATAGATTTATACCCTATCCAGATGTCAAATAGTAAAAAAACTTATAATTTTGATACTTATACCTTAATAATGCAATTGGGTGCTCTATTAAAGACAGTCCCCCATTGGAATGAAACACACATTTTAAGATGTATAACATTTGTTGAATACGAATATGAAAGGTTGGATGAGTATAAGAAATTGAATGAACTTTTAACTATTTTGAGAATAGAATGTGAAGTAATGATTTTATGTTTGCAAGATTTTGATGGATACAGTGGTGTTGTTAAAGGTGACCCTTTGAATAAGAAAAAAATTGATGAGTTTTTATCGGATGATCCTTGGTGGAATGAGTTAACAAATATTAGAAACACTCTGCATTTTACAGAAAGAAGACACTCTTTTAGTGATGAGAATAATAATAATAACATCATTAATACTAACAATAGTAATAAAACAACAGCAAAATGTATTAATATAGGATCTAGTTACAAGAGACTAAACAGTTTGAATAAATATAGTGTATCCTTAGATTATAGACTACCAATTGCTAGTGACAGCAATAATAATATCATGAACTTAGATTTGGAAAATTCAGATGGAACATCTGTTGACAACATTTCTGTCAGCAGTAAAGCAACTTTACAAGATTATATTAACAAAAAATTCAAACCAAATAACACAGATCAAAATTCTATTAATAATTCAATCAATCCTGTATTTTCATCTGATAAATTACCAAAGACTCAAGTTCTTGAAGCTTCTTCTGGACAAGCTCCAACCCTTGGATTTGTTGATGAATCTAATGCTGTAAGAACAGAGAGTAATACTAAACATAATAAGACCAACATGCTATTGCAACCAGCAATCTCTCCTAGACAAAATAGTGTTCAAACAGACTATCTTAACAATTTATCATTCAACATGTTGCCTAGAAACATTCAATTTTTAATTTTAAATGATATCTTCCTAACTATCTCACCAGAATCAATTACAAATTTGATATTTACCACTTTACCATTACCTGAACCAAATACATTTAAAGATAAAACTTTGAGTGAAAAGTATGTTGAAGATTTAAATATATGGTTGATGGATGATAATGAAGATTTTGGTAAGAAAATGCCTGCTGCATTATTAATTAATTCTCAAAGCATGACAGTAACAACAGCCTTATAAAATAAATTTTTGCTAATCATAGTAAAATAATCAATAAAAAAAAAAAACACAATCATATATCAAGGAAGTTCTCTTTGTACAAATACTTATATAGTTTTATGTTTCTTTTCTTTTTGATCAATCAATTTCAACATTTCTTACTTTTTCAAAACAAAAGACACAATAAAAGAAAGCAGCAGCTTCCTTTTCATCTCCTGTTATACCATACTTTCCATCATCTCTTTTAATCCCTTCTAATTGATTTCTACTCAAAGATTTCATCCATTCTGGAAATTCATCTGCAAAGAATTGAGTGAAAGATTTTTTCAATTTTAATTCAAGCCCATAATCATCACAAATAGATCTCAATGTTTCAAATGGTATGACATACTCAGGAACATTATCAATAGCATCTTTTAAATAATAAGTGTATAATTGACCAAATGGAGAATCCCACTCATATCCGTTTTTAATAAAATTATCTGATTCAAATTCAACTTTATAAACTTTATTGCCCCATTTCAGTTTTTTTTCATAATCTTCTGGAAATTTTTTCAATTTATATCTCAAAAACTCACTATCTGGAATTGTACCTAAAAAATTACCACCAATCTTCAAAGACTTTGAAACATTTTGTATAGCCCTTCTAGCTTTTTGTTCAGTTTCAAATGCATAATGTAAAGCAAATTGAATAGAGACAACATCACATGGAAAACGACATTCTGGTAAATTTGCAACAATTGGTGCTAATGAATGTCCAAAACAATCACCTTGTGCCAATATAGTTTGATAATTCAGTTGATGTGTTCTTTTCATAGTCAAAAAACGTCTTTTAGCTTCAGAAATAGATTGCTCAGAAATATCAAAACCAATCCATTGTGATATATTGTTTCTACCATATTTAATTAAATCACCACCTTTACCACATGCAAGCTCTAATACAACGCCTTGCTGTTTTGTATATTTGGATATAAGAATGTATTTAATAACATTATTAAAATTTTTCAATTTGATAATTGGTGACATATGTCTTTTTTCACCCATAGTTATATTGGTTCTTTCATTATAATGGTTTATAACAAGATTATTAACATTAGCTTGCCCTTTAAACACTTGTTCTAATTGAGCTTTCTTCTGTCTTTCAAGTTGTTTTTGTAAATACATTTGTTTATTTCTTTCATAAAGCGAAACAGGCTGTTCTTGATCCTTAGAAATTTTACTGCCATTATCTTTTGGTTCAAGATATTCATTAAATATGGCTTCTTCCTTACTGAATCTATCATTTTTGTGTGAATTTGTTTTAACTATATCGTCTGGATTTACATCTTTTTCATCATTTGCTTGTTTCTTAACATTGTCTTCAGTTTCTTCAAGATCATTGTCATTTTCCTTTGGGATTAATAAGTGTCCATATAATTTTTGATATTTTTCTTCACTCATCCAAGGAGCTTTAGGAGGAACTTTTTTAGCAACCATTAGTTATAAAAAATAAAGAAAAAAAGTGTATATAAAAGATTTGTGTATCTGGTCATTAAATATATATTATATATAAATACTTTTTATTTTAATTTATAAAAGTTTTTAAAAAGAGAGAGAAAAAAAAAGGCAAATATTTTGACCAAAATTGGTTTCGGATATAATTATTGTTAAAACAAATTCATAAAGAAATACATTTATTAACTATATTATATTTTACATATTATTAATTTTTTCACGTTAAATATTTTTTAAACTTGTTAGATTAAAATTTCTATCATTTTATTATCTATTTATTTCAATTATATACTATACAAATAGTTATTTTTTATCACTTTCAGCAGAAGCTGGTAGATTAAATACTGTTTCTTTTATCAAAATTGTTTCCATTTTCTAAGTTACTACTTTCATCACCACTAGAATAATTATTTTCTTTAGCATCTAAATTAACTAAACTTAAATCATCCTTTTCTTTTCTCAATTTCTTTCTGTGACTTCTAGCTCTTAACCATCCCATAAACAAGTAATATTGAACCCAATCGACTAAACCTTGAGGTACAAATCTTGACAACCAATGGTCAGGTATCAATCTAACAATAAATGCTACAACTAAGGACATTAATCCACAAATAATGGCAGTGGCCCACATTCCTCCTGTTTGTCTAGCCATAGAAAAAGTAGCACCACCAACAAACATAATTAGAACTTGGAAACCTCCAATGATAGCAATGATACCTAGGAAGTAGAAGTTAGAGAAAAATCCATCAAAAAAGTTTAAGTTGTATAAAGTGAATCTATCTTTTGGATTCTTAATACCATCAGCTTCATCAAACTTTCTAGTAGCAATCATTGCAAAAAATTGTAACCAAACAAAAGTATTAAAAGTTAAAGAACTAATTTGCTGCTTTTGGTGAGAAGTTGGGTTATCACCAAAGAAAATTTTGGCACCTCTGAAATGTAAAACAAAAGTTATGACAATTTGATTGATACATTGGAAAAATAGCATTTTATACATTGCTGGAGATATTAATGGTGTAAATCTACCACTAGGCTTTTTCTTTAAAATATCATCAGAAGGTTTATCAGTGGCTAAAGCTAAGGCAGCTAAAGTGTCCATAATTAAATTTACCCATAATAATTGAACAGCAGTTAAGACAGAAGTTTCTTCTGATGATGCAACAGCTGATACAAAAGTTAAAACAACAGCAGTTACATTAACAGTCAGTTGGAATTGGACAAATTTTTTAATAGATACAGCAACACATCTACCCCATTTACAAGCTTCAACAATAGAGGTAAAATCATCTCTTGTCAAGATGACATCAGATGCCTCTTTAGACACTTCTGTACCAGCAATACCCATAGCAAAACCAACATCAGCCAATTTCAATGATGGTGCATCATTTGTACCATCACCAGTAACAGCAACAACTTCACCTAAAGCCATTAATTTAGCAGTCAAAATTCTTTTATCTTCAGGTGATGATCTAGCCAAGACTCTTAATTTTGGAACAATATCATTTAATTCTGTATCTGATAATTTTCTAAAGACTGGACCTTCCATAGCAATAAAATCATGATTTTCATCTGAAGGTGGAAGAATAGCAGCGTTTACAGCAATAGCTTTTGCTGTGGTCAAATTATCACCAGTAACCATTCTTACAGTGACACCTGCAGTGTGACATTTCAATACAGATTCTCTAACATTTGGTCTTAATGGATCTTTAACACCCAATAAAGCATCTAAAGTAAAGTTGGATCCCAATTTTCCAATAACATCATCAGCAGAAATTTCCAAATCAAATGAAGTTTTTGGAATCTTCATATGAGCAACAGCGATAGTTCTTAAAGCGTCTTTAGCCATTAATTCAATATTAGCTAAAACTTTATCAGAATCCATTGGAACTACTTCACCAGAAGTTGGCAATGTAATTGTATTACAGAATGAAGCAATAATTTCTGAAGCACCTTTAATAAAAATTTGGAAATGATCAGGATCATCCCTTAGACTAGTAACAATCATAGACCATTTACGCTTACTTTCAAAAGGTACAACATAAACAATTTCTTTTGAAGGTAATCCCATCATTTTATTTCTTAAGTTAGATAAAGTACCAGTTTTCAAACTCAAATACTTTTGAGAGAATATTAGCATTGCAACTTCAACTTTAGAACCAGTGAATGGTTCTTTATTCTTTTCAGCCTTGATGAATTCATCAATCTTATCCTGAGTATAATCTTTTCCAAACAACTTACCAAAGAAAGATCTTTTAGGTTTGGAAGATTCTAATAATTCTGTTTCTTTTCTAATAGTTTTAGAATCATTATTTTGAGATTCAAAAGCAGAGGAATTTAAAACTAAATTTTCCAATAAAGTAATTTGAATATCATCGTTAATAGCAGAATGTAAGCTTTGTGTAGAAGTAACTTCTTCTAAATCATATTCATCCAAACCTAAAAATGTTTTAACAACAGTCATTTTGTTCATAGTCAATGTACCTGTTTTATCAGTATTAATACAAGTAGCTGAACCCATAACTTCACAACCAACCAATCTTCTAACTAAATTACCATCTTTAAACATTCTTTTTGTGGCAAATGCTAATGCTAAAGTGACAGCTAATGGTAAACCTTCTGGAATGGCAACAGCAATAAGGGCAATGCAAGTAATTAAAATATTCATAAATTTGTTACCCTTTTGAGTGGAACTATATGCAATACCAGTTGATTGATTAATTTTACCTTTAGGAGCAACTGTTACACAGAATTTTATTAATAAAACAATAAATAATAAAACAGATGCTAATAAACCAAAGATGGAAATATTGTCAGCCAAAACAGTCAATCTTTTTTGCATAGGAGTTTCACTTGTCATTTCATCTTCAGTATGCAAGGCCATCATAGTTCTACCATTCATGGAATGTTCACCTACAGCAGTCACAATGGCTCTACCAGAACCTTCAATGACCAAAGCACCAGAAATTATCATAGGATCAGGAAGTTCTTGATCAGTTGGAATATCTGAGTCTGGATGTTCATTTGAATACTTTAATGAATCATCAATAGGTAATTTTTTAATAGTGTCAGATTCACCAGTAATACTACTTTCATCCATTTGTAAAACACCAGAAACCAAAACACAATCACATGGTATCACGTCACCTGTTTTTAAATCAATTAAATCACCCACTACTAAATTGTCTAAAGTACTTTCCAATAACAAACCTTCTCTTACAAGGTTGATTTTTTTATTGGATTGTTCTTGAGAAGATAAATTTTTAAATTGTAATTCTTTTTGGTAGTCATTAACAGCACCAACTAAAACAACAACAACAACAGCGACTAAAATGGCAACACCTTCAACCCAATCAACACTTGGAACTTTAACACCTTCTGAATCATATTCAGCAGGTTGACCTAGAAGCTCATATAAACCTAATGCTAGAGAAACTATAGCTGCAATGGTTAAAATAATTAATGTTCTATCTTGTAAAGCTTCCCAACACAATTTCCAAAAAGGTTTCGGTTCTCTAATCGGAAGTTTGTTAACACCAAAATTCTTGTGTCTTAGTTCCTTTTGTAAAGTTTCCATAGAAAGACCATCTTTAGGGTTGGTTTCTAAGACATTGTAAAAGGATTCTGCTGAATCATTAAAAATAGTTTTAAATTCTTTGATTGATTTTGGATCATGTAAAGCAGCAAGTTGTTCAATAGTTATTGTATTGATTGTTAGTTCAGTTGATTGCTGATGAGGTAAATTAGCTTCATGAGCAATTAAATTAGTTTCGGACATGATAACTGTTATTTTAATTATTTACCTTTTTGTAGTTAACAGTTTTATCTTAAATTGGAGATTTAAATTATTTATTTATATGTTTGTATCAGTGAAATATTATAGTTTGTAATTTTAATCTGGGATTAGGAAAGATTTTAATTTAATTTTATTATTATTTCTAATGAAGCATTATTTATATTTATTAAAATTTATAATAAAAATATTGTGAATATTATATGTTACTGTTGCTTACTATTAAATCCAACAAATGTTTTCAATTTCTGATTTTGTTTATATATATATATGAAACAATTTCATTTAATTACAAAAATTTAAAATGTAAGCCATGGACTTTTTTTCATATATAATTTTTAATGTTAATACTTGCTTTCCCTAATTATAAATTCTAGAAGTAAAAATGCGAAGAGTGAAAAAAAAAAAAAAAAAAATAAAGCCAAAAAAAGGGGCTGAAATTTATTTATTTTATTATTTTTCGTTTGTTTTGTATATTTAACCTTCAATAGGATTTTTTTTTTAAAAATTATAATGCGGCTGAATTTCAATCTATTTTTTCACTAATTGAATATACAAATATTTTTTTTTTTTTGGTTAATGGGGATATTTTGTTACTTTAAATTTAGGCGACTAAAATTCGATGTGTACTTATATGATTTTTATCGTTATTTTTTTTTTTAAAAAAAAGATATAGAAAATAACACATACATAATCATTAAT
>JAJMDL010000079.1:0-11880 GCA_030573575.1 Hanseniaspora sp. CRUB 1602 | reverse complement strand
GCTGTAAAAACATATTATGACCTAAATAGGAAACCAAGTATATATATTAAGCGCCAAAGTCACATGATTATATGAAAAGCAAAAAAAAAAACAGAAATAAAGTATGAAATAAATGTAACTTTTTTAAAGGAAATATCCATATTTTTTTTCATTTTTTCAGAACCAAAGCTTAAAAAAGTCAGTATTCTAATTTCTAAACTTTAATTTATTTATTTTTGAGGTATAATGACAGGACAATACTTAAACATTGCAATTAATAACAATTTGATATTTCCAATTAAAATATTTTTAAATTCAAGCAATATATTTGAAGAGAAAAACATTGACAATGATGACACTAACAACATTGTGATTAATAATGATTTATTTCAACTTTACAAACCTAGCTACAAACTACTTATAAGTAATAATGACTTAGAAAAGCTATACTATTTTTTAGAAGAAGACATTAAATTTGTACTCAAAGATCTGTTTTCTAATGATGAGAATTTACGAAAGCTTCTAAGCTTAAAACTGCCCTCCAATAAAAATGAAAATAATATAGACAATTTTCATCTACTCTTAAATGAAGAAGGTTTATCAACATATAATTATGTTCATACAGATTCTCTCATTAGAAAAAAAGATAAAAAGGAATTAAATTTTGATAAAATATACAAATTAGGGAAACTAAGTTTTGTAATTAAAATTAACTCTCCAATCTGGAATTTAACTTTATTGATTAATGATTATACAAAACTACCTAGTATAGAAAATGAATTTATAAACATGAATGAATCTATACGGGATGATATAAAAGTTTTGAAAACAGAAGTAAAATTAATTCCAAAAATACTTATAGAAGAAGATGATGATTTAGAAGAATTAGTTGAACAAAAACAAGTAGACTTAAAACCTGAATTCAAATATAGTTATAAAAAATTGAAATTTATAGAAAACAATAACAGTATGCAAATAATCATTATGAACAAAAAAAAGAAATAAAAAAAATAAAGTTGTTTATAAATAAGGGGGTATTTTATTATTGTTATCTGCGATAGTAATAATAAATCACTGCCAACACGATGAATGCAATATCATAATAGCTTAAAAATTTACAATTTTTCTCTTGCTCATATTTTTCCATCTTGCTAATAGATTTCTTCCAATTTTCAAGTTTTGTTAATTTAACATCTTTAAGTTTTTCATACTTTGCAACAATTTCCGCATACTGCTTAGTAGATTCTTCATTATTTTGCATGTTATGATTAAATTTAGTTTCCGTTTGTTCTTTGATCAAAAAAAGCTGTTTTAAATTTTGAGATAATTGATCAGAATGCAAATGCTCCACTGTTTTCTGTAATTGTTTTATCTTTACTTCCAACTCTTTTTTCCAAACATTTAACTCGTTAATTTTTTTCGATTCTTTATTAAAAGAAATTGCTGATGTATTCAATTTTTTAACAACAGTGGAAATGTGCTTTGTTATATAAATATCATTGATAATTTTTTCAATTTTCATCAAAGAATCAACATCTTTCGATTCTTCTTTATTTTTTTTATTTTCAGCATCATTTATACCAGATTCATTAAACATTTGAATTTGCTTTATCAATATTTCTTTTATAGGGTTTAACAAAACTTCTGTAGATAAAAATTCATCATTAACAATATCTTTTAATTTCATATCATATTTTTTTGTCACTAATACACTGGATAATGATAAATTACTACTATCATCTGATTTCATGACTTTTGAACGTCCAGTTATTTCATTAGACCTGGATGTTGATGATATTGATGTTGATTGTGGACGATTCAGCTTAGTTTCTGAAAAAGTTTTATATATACCATCTTTAACATTATCATGTAAATTATTTATTGATGCATCATTTGTTAAAACTGGCCTGCTTGGTGACAAAGGAAACAAATCTTCATCAACATTTCCTATAGAGGGAATTTCTTTTTTAGTGTTTGATCCAAACCCATGTTCTTTAGCTGTTCCATAAACAAACTTAGTACCACCAGTAGTATCATGTACTGGCGATACACCATTAATATTTGAATCATTTGATTTTAGTTGTATTTCTGAATTTTCATTATTTTTTTTAAACAAAATGTCTGAAAAGGGTTTACCCATTAATGTAATTTCAGCTACTTTGTTGTAATGTCTTGCATTGTATTTATTAAAAACTTTGTTATTTCCAGAATTTATAGAAAGTTTTGGCTTTTTATAATGATGATAATCTTTTTCTTTGATAGGACGTAGTTTAGAAGTAGCACTACTATCAACACTGTATTTCCTGCTTGCTGCAGCATAATTATAACTTGTTGACTGTGCCATAGGTTTACTTTGTAAAAAATCATTTCCAAGATTTTCATTTTTGTTTTCATTTTTATTATCAAGTTTCTTGATATCATACATTGAAGAGTAGATATTGGGACGTGACAAGTCTGCTGAATTGTTTTTATGTTTTTCATCATTCCCTTGGTTTCTATAAATAGATAGTTTACTTAAATCATTAAAAGATGGCGAATGTGGAGATAATGAACCACTAGAATTAGAGGAAGTAAGTTTGGGGTTATTAAAATCATTGAATTTTAATCTTTGTAAGCTTTGATGAGAAAAGTTTTTTAAGCTATTACTACTATTCTTCTCTGAACCATCAACTTTATTTAAATCGAGCATAGCAAAAGAAGAAGGAGAAGCTACTTTATTGTCATTCATTATTCATGATCAATAAAAAAAATATATATTATTGTTTTTGGATATAATATATTAAATTTAATTGTTATAAGGTTGAATATTTTGCTTTAATTTTTATAAATCCCTTATTTTTTGTTTTCTTATTAAATTTTAAAAACGATATGCTTCAATTTTTTTTTGCTTTATTAAGAAATTTTGACAATTTAACAAAAAAAAAAAAATATATATATACAGTCAGATTTATCACATGATGCATTCTTGATTTAAACAATTGTTTACTATAAACAATTTTTTTTTTGAAGAACAGAAAAAAAAATATATATACATATCAACTAGAAATTAAGAAGAATGAAGTAGTATTAACACAAAAAAAGGCTCACCCAAAATACTAAATAAACATCATTCTTTTTTTAATATATATCTTGAAGAATAAATTTATATAAAAAACCAATACTAAGTGAATAATAAGTTAAGTAAATACACATATTTAATTTTAAAGATTTTTTAGTTTATATGTTATAGTTTGTAATATAACATCTAAATACTAATATTAAAAATTACATATTCTAATATATTTTACTTGTATGGTATTAAAGAATGAAGAGGAATAAAAACTTTAACAGCAATAAAGAGAATGTGCCACCATTTGAAAAAACAAAAGCAAATGTATCTTTAAAAAGACAACAATCTTTGAATACATCGAGTTTGTATAGAAATAATGGTCTTAAAACATTTTCTAGTTTAACAAACTCTCCTGTCAAAAACATATCACCACTTAATACAAAAATAAATACATTTAAAAAAAGGGGACTGAATTCACCGCAAAGACAATCTACACTAACTCCCAATATGGCTGATTTTGATTATGATGATTTGGACAGATTTAGTGTTATGAAGAAAAGAAGCAGTGTTGTAAATTTTGCTACAAATAGAAATGGCTCAGTTATTAAACCATCAATTAACACTCAACTGATAAAAAAAAATTCATCTCCCTTAAATAAAAATAAAACATCCCTGCTAAACAATTTCAATTCAATATACTCACGTAAATACACAGTTGACAATGAAATGTTACTACATAACTCTTCTTTAGTCTCAGAATCATTATTCACTGATCCAAATGGAGATACTATTTATAAAATTAAAGCTAATGATTCACCTGAAAAACAAATTCAAATAATTAATGAAAAAATATTTAAAGAACAAATCAAAAGGATATGCCAAGATTCAAGTATCAATGACAATGTTATATCATCAATCAACAGACAACAACAACAAAAGAGTAATACAAATTCTCCTGAAAAGATTATACAGGAAATATATGAATGTAACTCTCCAATGAAATCACCTGTTAGATCGCCAATGAAATCTCCAACTAAAGATACACAGACAGAAGCAAGTACAAATAATGATGATATATTAATGTCATATTTGAAGCCACATATTCAATTGAAAAAAATTAGTAAAATTCCTCAAAGAATTTTAGATGCTCCTAACTTTAACCCTGATATTACTTTAACTCAAATTGCTTGGAGTGCCAAAAATGTTTTAGCAGTTGTTTTAGCAAATGTAGTATATCTCTGGCACGAAACAAGCAATAAAACTATAATTTTACAACAAAATAAAGACAAAAAAACAATAACTAATGTTTGTTGGTGTTCAGATGCTATTCATTTGTTGATAGCTTATGCGGATGGAAGAATGGAACTTTTTGATACATTTCAAAAAGCTAAAAAAAGAGAAATTATATCTGTACTTGATTCTAAAATAATAACAGCTGATTGGTATGATACAATATTGGTTATTGGAAATAGCAATGGAACTGTTACTATTCATGATGTAAGTAAGAAGAAGCATTTATTAGATAAAATTCAAATTGGAAGTGAAGACAATAAAATGTTTATCAGCAAGGTCTTATTTAACCATTTTTATAATAAAATTGTTGTTGGGTGTAGTGATGGACAATTAAGATTTTATGATTTTGACAAAACGGAAAAATTAACTTTATGTTTTTCTGATACTAATCACCATGAGGAATCGATGATAAAAGCTATGCAATTTAACCCAATTTACTCAAATATTTTAGCTACAGGTTCATTTAAAAACAAATTTGGCTATATGAATTTTTATGATTTGAAACGAAATAAATTTCTTAAAAAAATAGAAACTGGAGTAGAGATTACTTCTATAAATTGGAATTATGATTTGACAAATGAACAATTTGAATTAGCAATAACATGTGGATCACCCAATAATTCTATAGCAATTTACGATTATAATACTGGATTTAAAATAGCAGAAATACACAATGCACATACTGAAAAGATCATTACTGGGACAATGAACAATGTGAATGAAGTTATTGCTACAATATCAGCACAAGAAAATTTAAGTTTTTTCAAAATATTTGATAATCAAAAAAGGAAAAAGACTTTAGCCATCAAAAAAAATCAATCCACTTCAAACTTAAGAAAATCAGAGAACAAGGAAACATTAAATATAGCACAAGAAAAACAAACACATTCTTTTGAATCACCATCAAAAAACTTGACAATTAGATAAAAAAAACAAAAAAAACACTCGAGGCATACCATACTATTATATATATACTATTTTATAAATGAAAAAGAATCACAATAAACTTTTATATAAATATTAAACAAATTCTCTAATGAAGAAACAATGAACTCATTGTTATAATATTAGAAAGGTTGTTTAAAAACGACGAGCATGCTAAAACCGATCTTTAAAAAAAAAAAACATACTAAATAAATAGCAGTTCTTTCGATCAGGACACCCTAACTGTAAAATAAATACAATATTCGTTCAAAAACAATTTTCTCTCAAACTGAAAATTAGGTATTTTCTTTATTTTCAATAGCAAAATTAAAAAAAGAAACAACATTCTACATCTATTGTATTAAAAACACAAAAAAAACATAAATTGCTTTGTAGTCCTTTATAATAACAATTCCAAGAATATGTATTACCATGTACTGAAACAGAAAAAAATTTAAAAGAAATATAATTTATCAGAAATACAAACGTCTCAAAGAAAAAGATTACTCCTTTCTTTGTAATTTAAATGTAAGAAGAAAATCTCATTTAAAAAATCAAAATGAATATCCTCAAACAAAAAATAAACAAAAACAATCATTGATGGAATCCATTATGACAATATACTATCCTAAAAAATAGCCTCAAACAACTACAAACTTAAAAAAAAAAGAAGTTTAATATTTCTTAATATTACATTTCTAATTTTATCAACCAAACTTAAAAATATAACAAAAGGTATTGAGGTCAAAGAAGAAATAAAAAAAAATAGGCAAAAAACCAACTTTAAGTTCTATTATAAAATACTCAATTTCCTTTATAATTAAGATAAGTTTTTTTTTTTAAACAAATTAATAGTATTAATAATAATAAAAAGCATAAAATATGACATACAAAGAACGTAAAATTTCCCAAATATCTAACTGAATGTAAAAAAAGCAAAAAAAAAATAGCCAACCACTTCTATACTGAAGAAACTCAAAGATACATCTCAAAGAATGAAATAAGAAGCAAATAGAAAGTCTATAATCCAATGCAAACAAAACAGAAAAAAAGCATCATAGTACTAGAGTTAAAAAAAGTTCAATTGAACATTTAATCACTTTATTAAAAGCTAAAAAGCCAATAGTAAAATGAAAAAAATTAATAAACTTTTTGTATTACAAAAGCACACAACTAAAATTCTATTTTGAGCATTAGAAAAATTAAAATGACTAAACTACAATAAAACCTCAAAATAACACCCATTAAATTTTGAAACAACTTTAAATAAACAATACAAAAGCAGCAAAATAGACTAAATTTCAACACTTAAAAACAACCAGAATCAAACAATAAATGGGAATCAACATAAATCTAAATCATAAAAGCACTTCATTAATTTCATACCAAAAAAAAGAAGAAAAAAAAAACCATACCCCAAAAATCAAATAAAAAACATAACAAAACACAAAATTGAAAATTGTTCTTTCTTTAATTAAATCTTATCCTCCAACAAATTTTCTATTAAAAAGTTTGAAAAAAAAGAAAAGCAAAAAAAAAAAAAATATCAATCATACTTTTCTTAATTTGAAGTTTCAACTATTTCTCAAAGATAATACAATCAATAACAGTCAATAACTACTTATGTATTTTTCTTAAACATCTATTTCGTTATTAAAAACAAAAAAAATCCCACTAACATACATTTGCAAATACAAATAAATTTTCTTAAAAAAATCAATCATGTTTCCCATTAGTAACAAAAAAAACTAGGAATAAAAGAAAAAGACAACAATTGCCAAAATCTTCAACTAAGCTATGTTAATAGAAAACAAAGAATAAAAACCTAAATATCAGATAGCCTAATTTTGATAAATAAATATACAAAAAAAAAAGCTAAATTAAACTGAAAGAAAAAAAAAAAGTTCCAAAAATTGTAAATTAAATACTATACAAGAAAAAATAACATTATGTTTGTATAGTATTTATAGACACTCTTTTTAAACGAATAAAAAGAGCTATTCCAGCAGTGACGCTGGAAAGAACAGATACTACATTTGATCTAAGCTATAAATATATAACTCAAAAAGATTGGTTTTTGAAACTCTTTTCTCTTTCTTTATAATTAGATTTAACAAATTAAAAAATTAACTTTCTTTAAATATTTTTTTTGTCTCTAACATTTGTGTGTTATATTTATATATTTCAAGAAGAGAAAAAAAACACACACACTAAAAGAAAAAAAAAAACATGATATAACTTGTTTTGGAAATGATGTCTGTTTTGGGTAATAACAGATAATATTAAAAAAAGAAAAAAAAAACTCCGATGTGTCACGCGCTATTAAAATTAAAAATAATATGATATATATATATAAATTTAAAAGTAAAAACATTTTATCAATATTGTATTTTCCTTTTAGGCAAATAAAATCATTATAAAATATATATTAATATATAGTTAAAAATATATATATATATATTATTATTAATT
This sequence comes from Hanseniaspora sp. CRUB 1602, assembly GCA_030573575.1. Classification (NCBI taxonomy): domain Eukaryota; kingdom Fungi; phylum Ascomycota; class Saccharomycetes; order Saccharomycodales; family Saccharomycodaceae; genus Hanseniaspora; species Hanseniaspora sp. CRUB 1602. The sequence continues at coordinate 4,163 of JAJMDL010000079.1, read as the reverse complement.
CATTATTATTGTTGTCATTAATTTTTCATTATTATTATAAACCACTCCAGAACTTTTCAGTTTCAACGGTGAAAGTTTCATTCAAGTTAGCTTCATCTGAAGAAGTACCAACATAAACACCATAGTCACCAGCTTCCAAGTGCCATTGGTTTCTGTACTCATTGAAGTAAGAAGTAGAATCCTTCAAAGAAATTTGTACAGTAACTTCTTTAGATTCACCAGGCTTCAAATCAACTTTAGTGAAACCTTTTAATTCCTTAACGACTCTTGGAACAATGGATTTAGAGGTTCTACCAACATAAACTTGAACGACTTCCTTACCAGCAACAGAACCAGTGTTCTTGACAGTAGCAGATACAGAGATGGAATCATCTTTTTCAGAGACACTAACTTTCAAGCCAGAAACATCAAAAGTGGTGTAAGATAAACCATAACCGAATGGGAATAAGACTTTTTGTTGCTTCTTTTCATAGTATTTGTAACCAACCCAGATATCTTCACCATAGATAACTCTTCCCATATGGGATTCAAAGTTGAAGAATGCAGGGTTATCTTCGTTCTTGAAAGGCCAGGTGATAGTTAATTTACCTGATGGGTTGACTTTACCAAAGACAACATCGGCAATAGCATTACCTAATTCATTACCACCATAGTAAGCTTGAAGGACAGCAGAAGCTTTTTGAATCCATGGCATTTCAACTGGACAACCAGATTGGTTGACAACAACAGTGTTTGGATTAGCTTTCAAAACAGCATTGACTAACTCATTAGTGGCTCTTGGTAAAGCCATGTCTGGTCTGTCATAACCTTCAGATTCAATTTCGCTGTTTAAACCAATAACCAAAATAACCTTGTCATGTTTGGCAGCAACTTGAGCAGTTCTTTCAATTTCAGAAGCAACATCAATGGCTCTGTTAACACCAACGTGTAAACCACCATATCCAATCATATCGGAAATTTCAGAAAAAGCAGCAGAAGCATAGACAACTTTGATTGAATAAGCTTTGCCAGCTTCTAATTTGATTGTACCAATTCTTTCAGTAGTACCAGAGGAGAAAAAAGAAGTGCCTTTTTCTTGGTTGTCCTTTTGATTGACTACTAATTTATCATCAACATATAGCAAAGCAGTACCCCAGACTTGGCAACCAAAATCATATTCACCAGATTCATCTGGAATAAATTCACCTTCGAAAAGAGCATGGAATCTTTTGTCCTTGTCCAATTTCTCATTATCAAAATCAAATTTTCTAATAAAAGATTTTTCTACAACTTCTTGAATGAATGGGACTTCACCATCAGCACCTAATTGTTCACCAATAAAAGCTTTGAAAGAGACACCTTTAACATCTGGTTTTAGAGTATTAGTACATTGTTCAAACAAATTACTTAAAGCCTTATGGTTATCACAACCTTTGATGTATGGAACATCTTTTTTGCCAACAGCATTGACAATACCTTCATATGGAGTGACAATGTAGTAGGAAGCCATGGAAGCAGAACCACCACCAGATGCATTAGCAGCTTTAGAATTTGGTCCAATAACAACAATATCATCTGTTGTTTTTAGAGGTAATACATTGTTTTCATTTTTCAATAAAACGATAGATTCAGCAGCTAATTCTCTTAAAAATGCAGAAGTTTTTGGAGTGTTGTTCTTGTCATCTTCAGTTCTTGAGAATTTAGTGGATCCATTGATATCCACAAAATGTTTGACCAAGTTTAAGATTTTTTCTACTCTTACATCAATATCATGTTCAGTGAAGACAGAACCATCAGCAGCTTCAGCTTTAGAGAATAGTAAATGTTTAACTAATTCTTTAGTTCTAAATCTTGCTGGACCTGGGAATTCAATATCCTCACCATTCTTGATACCTTCAACGATATGGGAAGAACCATACCAATCAGAGATGACAACAGCATTTGATTTCCATTCTTTTAACAAGATTTCATCTAGCAAATGTTTGTTAGCAGAGGAGTGTTGACCATTAACTTTGTTGTAAGCAGTCATGAAAAGTAATGGATCAGAGTACTTGACAGCTAATCTGAAAGGTTCTAAATAGATTTCTCTTAAAGCTCTTTGAGAAACTTGAACATCATAAGCAAATCTTTCATCTTCCATGTCATTACAAGCAAAATGTTTGATAGTAGCACCAACACCATTCTTTTGAATACCATTGACAACACTGGAAGAAGCGATACCACTCAAATATGGATCTTCAGAGTAAGATTCAAAACCTCTACCACCTAAAGGACCTCTTTGAATGTTAGTGGTTGGACCTAAGATAATTTGGGCAGACTTGTGTTTAGCTTCCAAAGCCATCAATTCACCAGCTTTATATAACAAATCAGTGTTGAAAGTTGATGCTAAAGCAGTACCGTTTGGGAAACAGGCAGCTTTAGAAGCTTCCCAAGAAATTTCCTTTGTACCTCTAACACCATTTGGACCATCAGATACTCTAATTGAAGGGATATCTAATCTTTCAATAGGGGTAGTGTGCCAGTAATCAACAGCAGCTAATAAAGAGATTTTTTCATCAACAGTTAATTGAGATAATAATTTTTTAACATTAAATTCAGTCATATTTCAGAGAAAAAAAAAGAAGAGAAAGGGGGGGGGGTTTAATTTTTTTAAAAAATGTGTTTATGAATAATCGTTGTTATTCTAAGTTTCACAGGATTTATGTAGTATTTTCTTTTTTAAATATAATATTAAACTGATAATTAAAAGTATTAATATAATAATTGAAGTTTATTTCTTTTAATTAAAATATAATTTATGATTATTGCTGTTTATATAGTTTTTTATTTTTTTTCTAACAATGTATAAATGAAAATAGGATTATAGGGAATATTAAGATTATTAAGATTATTTATTAAACGTTTGGATACATGGAGAAGAGGGTAAGATATATTTTCATTTATATATATATTTATTCCTTTAAATGCGTTAGTTTTTTTTTTTTTAATTAAATTATTTGTTGAAAAATTATTAATTTCTGTCAACAGTTGATATTTTATTTAAATTGGTTATACTATATATATTTATTTAATTTATTTTGATGAATAAAAAAAAACCTTTTAAAAAATGTGTTAATTCCTTACAAAAAAAATAAACAAATTAATAAAAAAGGAAAAATGGAAATCTTTTTTTTTTTTTTTTTCAAAAAAATAACCCCTCCATGATACATAATATATTTTTTTTCACCCAATATTAAAGTTACAAAAGTTTAAAAGCATCGGAATAATTTTTTGAAAAAAAAAAATATAAACATATAATATTATTACTATTATTTATTTAATATACGTATATTTTTCATATAGTAATGATAATAATAAATAAATAACATTAGCTAAATAAAAATAACAAATGTACCAAACTTTATACACATAATAATACTTATATTAATAAATATTAAATATAAGTATTATTTAAAAAAATGTAGTTTAATCTTTTTTATTAGTTTTAATTAATACTAACCGTAAATAAGATCTTTTTTTTTAAAAAAAAAGGATTTGCTAAAAAAAAATATAATGGTATCTTCATTTTTTTTAATTATAATAAATCCATTGTCTGTAATACATTAGTTACAAAATAATAATAATAATTATTATTTATTTTTATAAATATATATTATATATACAGATATAAATATATATACTATTTTTAGTTATATACATTTAAAAAAAGATAATTATTTGTTTATATTAGAATAAAATGAAACAATAAGTGATTTTTATTATACATGTATATAGATATTATTTAATCCTTGTGGTACCGTAACCTTAATATTTTTTTACAACCATATGAATATTATGTAACATACAAAAATACAACCATATGAATATATCTATTTTTAAACTCTATCTGTTTTTTTTTATTGTTGTATATTGTATATTGTATATTGTATATTATTTTTTTTTTATATATATATCACTTTTGTGAATTAAGCATTTCTTATTTAGGGAATTATTATGGAGGGAAATAACTCCATAAATCACAATAACAAAGAATGAATAGAGAGAGAAAAAAAAAACATTTCAACAAATAAACACATCAAAAAAATATATATACAACCTCTTTATAACCAAAAAGGGTAAAAATAAAAACAAAAGAAAAAAAAAGTGTTTCTTTTTTTGTTTTATATTTTTATTTTTTTTTTTTG
>JAJMDL010000078.1:0-20279 GCA_030573575.1 Hanseniaspora sp. CRUB 1602 | reverse complement strand
TTAATGTTTTACGATAAATATATTTTAATGGTAAAAAAATTCATTGTGGTTGAATCATTTTGAGTTCGAATCTCAATATTTATCCATAATATCTCCAGTGATTGGTAACGCTAATTATCTACTAAATAATAGACTATGTCTTTAGAAGTTCGAATCTTCTGATATTAAATAAAATAATAAAGTTGATTATTAATATAATTTTATAACAACAAATCCATTGTGACTTGAACACAAACTAAATATTCTGAAGATATTTGTTCTTCCATTAAACTATAGATTCAATTAAAAAGAAAAGATCAAAATAAAAGATATCATTTAGAAAATCAAATATTTATTTATCATTAGTAAATAGTTATTTAATCGATTCACCACAACCAACATCAATCTCTTATTGATGAAATTGAGGATCATTATTAGGATTATGTTTAGTAATTCAAATTTGTACAGGTTTATTCTTGGCAATGCATTATACATCAGATACATCTATGGCTTTCAATACAGTAGAACATATTATGAGAAATGTAAATAACGGTTGATTAATCAGATTCATGCATGCAAATGGTGCATCATTCTTCTTCATTTGTTTATATGCTCATATTGGTAAAGGAATTTACTATGGTTCATATCAAAAACCAAGACAACTATTATGAATTGTAGGTGTAATCATCTTCATTTTAGTAATGGCACTAGCTTTCACAGGTTATTGTTTAGTATTCGGTCAAATGTCTTTATGAGGTGTAACAGTAATTACTAACTTATTCTCAGCAATTCCATTTGTAGGAGAAGATATTGTTCATTGATTATGAGGAGGTTTCTCAGTTTCAAATGCTCTAATTAAAAGATTCTTTGCATTCCATTTCTTATTACCATTTATTGTAGCAGCAGCAGTTATTATGCATTTAATGGCATTACATTCACATGGTAGTTCAAACCCATTAGGAGTATCAGGTAATTATGATAGAGTAGGTATGCATGGATATTTCATTTTCAAAGATTTAATTACAGTATTCTTATTCTTAATTGTATTCTCATACTTTGTATTCTTCGATCCAGAAGTTTTAAATCATGTAGATAACAACATTATGGCTAATCCAATGTCAACACCATCATCAATTGTACCTGAATGATATTTATTATCATTTTATGCAATTTTAAGATCAATTCCAGATAAATTAATGGGAGTATTAGTAATGTTTGGAGCTATTGTAGTATTATTACTATTACCAACATTAGATAAATCAGTTATTAGAGGAAATGCATTCAAACCATTATCAAAATTATTATTCTGATTATTTGTATGTAACTTCATTTTATTAAGTATGATTGGAAATTGTCATGTAGAGGAACCATTTGTAACACTTGGTGTAATTTGTACAGTATTATATTTCGGATATTTCTTAGTATTTATTCCATTAATTAGTAGATTAGAAAATTTATTATTTATTGGTCAATATAAAGGCTAGGACATTCCCTTTCATATTGTGCAGCTTTATTCAGACTGTTCAGGAGATATGTGGAATTCACATTGTAATTATCATATAAAGGTTATTATGCCTATTTTAGGGATAGGATATTGAAGTTCAACTCTTCATTATTACATGCTTTTATTAGTCACTTATAGTATCCTCAGATATTATGCCTCAATTAGCTCCTTTTAATTTTTCTTTCTTTATGGTTACTTTTGTAATCTTCAGTATTATTGTATTCTTCTTATTAAATACTTTAATTATGCCTCATTATAATAATAATAAATTGGCTAGATTATTTTTAATTAAATAATCACATATAATTTATAATACTCGATTAAAACTATTAACCAATTAAGTAATGTTAATTTTCTTACAATTATGTTTTATATTACAAATCCATTAGAACAATTTGAATTACATTATTTGTCAATGATCTTAAATAATTTTAATTATATCTTATTATTATTCGTAGTAGTATTATTATTAACATTAAATTCTCTATTAACTAACCCAAACTTAGCTATTGATAGTATGAATGACTTAACAAATGGTTTAATTAAACTATCTTTATCAACAAAATCTTCAGTAAATTATGAATCATTTATTTTTATGATCTTCTCATTATTAATTATTACTAATATTTTAGGTATGTTCCCAATGGGAACAGCAATCAATTCTCAATTAATTTATACAATTGGTATGAGTACAGGTATTATTATTGGTACAACTTTATTAGGTTTAAAATTACATAAAATGAATTTCTTTTCATTATTCTTACCTAACGGAGCACCAGTGATGATGTTAATTGTGTTATTCTTCATTGAAATGTTATCATATTTATCAAGAGCAATTTCATTAGGATTAAGATTAGGAGCAAATCTATTATCAGGTCATTTATTAGTTGATATTGTAGCTTCATTAATTTATACATTTGGAAGTTTATCATGATTACTAATGTTATTAGGATTTGGATTATTTGGATTATTAACAATGATTTATTTATTAGAATTAGCGATTGCAGTAATTCAAGCATACGTATTTACTATTTTACTAGTAAATTATTTAAAAGATGTAATTATGTTACATTAGGTTTTAACAACCGAAATGTTCTCAGCTGCATAGTAATAGTGAAAATGGAAAATTTTCTCAAATCCAATTTAATTTAATAAGTTGCCAGAGTGGTCTATTGGGTCATATTTGAGCTATGAATCGTTTTTGCGACAGGAGTTCAAATCTCTTACTTATTATTAATCATTTGAATTTAATCATTTATATTGTACAAATATTTATGAATTATCTTTAAATATCTTTAGTTACAATTATATAAAAATGGAAATTACTCGTCCAGATGTTCATTATCTAGATTCTAACACATGTAAGTCTTAAAATTAAGGCGAAGACAACGAGTAGTATGTACTATGTAACAAATAATTATATGTAAATATGATTAGTTATGCATTACTAAGAAGTATTAGATATTGCTCTATTGTTATAGAAATATAATAAGAAAAGGAGAAATCTTTTTAATTAAAGATATAATAGTCAATAATGCTTAATTAACGTTTGGAAACGCAATGATCGTGATCCTTAGAAAATATAGGATAAGAAACAACAGTGTAGAGAATTTCACAATTTACGCAAGTAAGATGGATGAATCTAGAATATTTTTGTCAAGGCAAGAATTACTAATTTAAGAATAATAATTTTAAATGAATAAGTAGTGACTAAATCTCGTGCCAGAAGTATCGGTTAAACGAATAATGCAAATGAACATTAAGGAGTTAAAAATGTCTGTAGGTTAAATAAAAATTAGGATGTACTAAGATTATAGATAAAGATTATAAGTAGGAGCAAAATCCAATGAGATATAATGGTTATCAAAACTAGAAAGTAATAGTAACATTAACGCTGAGTGAGACAAAATTGTTAGGGTATTGACAGAGATTAGAGACCTCTTTAATCCACAATATAATCTATGAGTACCATAATTAAAACGATAGTTAAGAGTATTCTACTTGAACATTAATTAAGAAATTAATAAAATCAGAGTTGCAGAGAGTTGTAATAATAACCAAGTGGATCATGCTATTTAATTTGACAGTCCGCAATAAATCTTACTTATTCTAGTAATACAGGTGTTACATTATTGTTTGAAAGGTGTGTCTTAAGACAAATGCCTAATAGATTTTATGAAAATAATAAATATTAAATAAGATTGAAAGACAAATCTACATGACCCTAATGAATAAGGCTATAGGTGTGATATTTATGCTATAAATTACAAATAATATAGAAATGTATTAAATAAATGTAATAGTGTAAGGAAATACTATTGAAACTCATAGTATAGAATGAATAATTGGAAGTAATAATGTAAATTTTAGAAAGACATTATGAATAAATTAATTACTATCTACTAATCGCTCATCAAAATCGAATCTAAATATAGGAAGTAAACAGACTATTGCCAGATAAGGTTAAAGTTGAAACACAGTTACGGTATCGGAAGATGCTGTGGGAAATTAACAAATCCTCTCTAATTAGACCGAGTTACATGGACATATGACAACAGTCCGGACCTTTATTTCCTCTAATTTTCCTCTTGGTTAAACATTATGAAAAAGTAATTCAGTGGTAGAATGCTAAGTTTACATCTTATTCGTCAGGAGTTCGAATCTCTTCTTTTTTAATTAGTTGACTAATTTTTATTTATTATATTATGAATATTATCATCGCAGCTAAATACATCGGTGCAGGTATTGCAACAATTGGTTTATTAGGGTCTGGTATCGGTATCGCTATCGTTTTCGCAGCTTTAATTAACTCAGTTTCAAGAAACCCATCTTTAATGAAAACTTTATTCCCTTACGCTATTTTAGGATTCTCATTATCAGAGTCTACAGGTTTATTCTGTTTAATGATCTCTTTCATCTTATTATATGCTGTTTAATTTTAAATTATTCTAATTATAAGCTAATATAACTTAATGGTAAAGTATTACTCTGAAGAAGTAAGAAAGTAAGTTCGATTCTTCCTATTAGCAAATATGTTCTATAGTTTAATGAAAAATAGAGGATTCATCTTCCTTTGATATGGTTTCATCGCCATTAGAACTTTATATTTAATATCTTAAATCTGATTATTCAGATTTATTTATTATTCATTTTGGGATTTTAAGCTAATCGGTAAACTATCACTTTTGCATAGTGACATTTTCAGTTCAATTCTGAAATATTCCATTCTATTATATGACTTTACTTAATCGAATATATCTGGTACATTGTTATCAAATAATTCAAACAATAATATTGTATTAGCGACTAATCATTTCCAACCTTTCGCTCATCCTTTTCATTTAGTAACTCATAGTCCATGACCTTTTGTTGTTTCTATTGCTACTTTATCTGCTATGTTTACTTTAGCTTTAACAATGCATGGTTACATTGGTGATTTAAACTTATTTTTAGTTCAATTGTCAGTTTGAGCTGCTTCTGTTTCTTTATGAGTTAGAGATGTAATTACAGAAGGTTCTTACTTAGGTGATCATACTAGAGCTGTTAGAAAAGGTTTAGAATTTGGTTTCAACTTATTTGTTTTAAGTGAAATTTTAATCTTCGCTGCTTTATTCTGAGCTTATTTACATTCTGCTATGAATCCTACTCCTGAATTAGGTTTACAATGAGCTCCTATGGATATTGAAAAAGTTGAAGCTATGGAATTGCCATTGTTAAATACAGTTATTTTATTATCATCTGGTGCAACTGTTACTTATGCTCATCATGCTTGAATTAATAATAATTATAGAGGTGCATCAATCTTTATGACTATTACTACTTTATTAATTGTTATCTTCGTAGGTTTACAATTCTGTGAATATTTATTCGCATTATTTACTATTTCTGATGGTGTTTATGGTTCAGTTTTCTATGCTGGTACAGGTTTACATATGTTCCATATGATTACTTTAATTATCATGTTGTCAATTACAACAATTAGAGTTATTAAAAGACTTATGAGTCAAACACATTCTGTTAATTTAGATCTAACAATTATTTATTCACATGTATTAGATGTTATTTGATTAGCTTTATTCGTATTATTTTATGTATGAGTTTAAAATTAAATTTATTATTATCTAATATTTCTCCAAAAATGAAATTACAATTCTGAAATCAATGAGATAGACATATTGAACAAATTGATGATTTAGTTGAAGCTAAAGAATTAATTACTAATCCTAACCTTAAATCAGGTTTTGATACTTATATGAGTCAATATAATTGAATTGATAACAATCTGTGAAATTATAACATTAAAGACCTAATGAAAAATAGAACTATTTTACTTCTTGTTAACAAAGATATTCCTTATACTAATTTGGATTTGAATATTAATAAGTATTTTGATGACAAACTAACGAAATATTCCCTATTTGAACAATCTTATATTAATCAAAAATATGCTTTAATCAACTTAATTCAATATTACAAATTAAATCAATTCCTTAAGAATTTTGAATTATCTGACAAATTTAATTCTCATCTATTCAAATTAGAGAACAAACATAATGATTTATGAGTACCATTTGACATGGCTATTAGATTAAAAGGTTTACTAACAAATCCAAAACTAACACTAGAGACTATTCTAGTTAAAAGTACAGAAGAAAAATGTTATTATGATAGAGTGCAATGATCTCAAGATTTAAATTCATCATTAGGTAAATTTAATTTCAGATTTACAGAAAATTATTGTAAGAGATAATATTAATAAGCAAGATTCTAAATGGTTTTAGAGGCGAATTGTAGCTTCGCTGACTTAAGTTCATTGAAAGTTCGATTCTTTCCTTGCTTAAATTGATCTGACATTTATATGAATATTATTGCTAATTATGTGTTCAGATTAAATAAATCAATAGCAAATATAATTTAATGGTAGAATTAAAAGTTTCCACCTTTTCAGTATTAGTTCGATTCTAATTATTTGCAGTTATTATGTTGAAATTGGTAAACAAGTTTCATTTAAGTTGGAATGTCTAACGACTTAAGAGTTCGAGTCTCTTTAATAATATGTGTCAAGGCACTTGACATTGGTCTGAATAACCCCGACTATTTACAATGGTCCCCTGCCTTCATTCTTCTTTTCAATACAATTACTTTGAAATAGTTTATGAAATGGTAGCTTAATGGTAAAGCTTTAACTTGTCATGTTAAATAATGTGAGTTCGAATCTCATCTGTTTCTAAATTTTGTTCTTATAATTCAATGGTAGAATAATAATCTTCTAAATTACAGTTATTGGTTCAAATCCAATTGAGAACTAGTTTAATAAGTAATAAAATACAATTAATTTGTATAACACTTCAGATGTTAATTTAATGGTAAAATATTTCCTTTGGGAGGAGACATTAGAGGTTCAAATCCTTTACAACTGATTCATAAAGACATAATTTAATGGTAAAATGTAACTTTGATAGAGTTAATTCATTAGTTCGATTCTAATTGTCTTTAAATATTATCCTACAAATCATGGTAATTTAATTTACTTTGCACTTATATATCGATATTAAAATCTATCACACTTCCCTCACATGCTTAATTATTTAAATAAATGAATTTTAAGTCTTAATCATAAAGATATCGCTGTTTTATATTTTATTTATGCAACATTCGCTGCTATGGTTGGTCTTTCTATGTCTATGATTATGAGATTAGAGTTAGTTCATTCTGGTGATGTTTTCTTACATAATAACTTCCACTTGTTCAATCTTATGATCTCTGCTCATGCTATTGTTATGATTTTCTTAGCCGTTATGCCTGCTTTAATTGGTGCTTTCGGTAATTATTTCATGCCTATTGCTATGGGTGCTCCTGATATGGCCTTCCCTAGATTAAATAATATTTCTTTCTGAATGTTAGTTCCTGGATTAGTATTAATTACTTCTTCTATGATTATTGAATCTGGTGCTGGTACTGGTTGAACTGTTTATTACCCATTAAGTGGTATTTTAGCTCATTCTAGTATTTCTGTTGATTTAGTTATCTTCGGTTTACATTGTACTTCTATCTCTTCTTTATTAGGTGCTATTAACTTCATTGTTACTGCTCATAATTTAAAAGGTGATAACTTAGATATGATGGATATGCTATTATTCGGTTGATCAATTTATATTACAGCTTGATTATTATTATTATCTTTACCTATCTTAACAGTTGGTGTTACTTTATTATTAATGGATAGAAACTTTAATACTTCTTTCTATGATGTCGCAGGTGGTGGTGATCCTTTATTATATCAACATTTATTCTGATTCTTCGGTCATCCAGAAGTTTATATTATGATCGTCCCTACTTTCGGTATTGTGTCTATGGTATTATCTGCTTATTCTAGAAAAAACGTATTCGGTGCTGTTTCAATGGTATATGCTATGGGATCTATTGGTTTCTTAGGATTTATTGTTTGAGCTCACCATATGTACCTTACTGGTTTAGATACTGATACTAGATCTTATTTCACTAGTGCTACTATGATTATTGCTGTTCCTACTGGTATTAAAATTTTCTCTTGATTAGCTACTATTGTGGGTGGTCAAATTAAATTCACTGTTGCCATGTTATTCGCTTTAGCTTTCTTAGTATTATTCACTTTAGGTGGTGTTACTGGTGTTATGTTATCTAATGCTTCAATTGATGTTTCATTCCATGATACTTATTATGTTGTTGCTCATTTCCATTATGTATTATCATTAGGTGCTGTATTCGGTATTTTCACTGCTTACTATCACTGATCTCCTATTGTTACAGGTTTACAATTCAATAAAACTTTAGCTAGAATTCATTTCTTCTTAATTTTCGTCGGTACTAATATGACTTTCATGCCTATGCATTACTTAGGTATGAATGGAATGCCTAGAAGAATTTCTGATTATCCTGATTCATATAATGCTTGAAATGAAATTTCTACTTTCGGTGCTATTTTATCATCATTATCTATGTTACAATTCGCTATTGTTGTTGAAAACCAATTAAATAACGGAGAAAAAGTTACAAATGAATCACTTATTACACCTGCTTATCTATTAAGTAATATTGTAGCTTCAGACGTGTTAGAAGGACAAAGTAATAATGCTATTGAGTTTAATTCTCCTGCTCCATTAGCTTCTCACATGTTCAATTCACCTGTTGCAAAATTTGTTACATCTGTTTAATATTTTCTTATTATTATTTATAAACATTAGACTATTTTAAAGGTTTGATTAACTGAAAAGGAGATCATACCTTCAAAGGACACCGAATAAACCCGTACAGGGATATACATTCCACTTATTATTTAGAATATTACATTCCTTCACATAGATAATCTTACATATACTTATATTCAATTATTCCCTATCATCTTTCATTACACTTTATCATCTTTCATTACACTTTATTATCACTTATTAATTCTCCTATCCTATTTAATTTTATATTTTTCACATCATATATTATTGAATTTTAGATTAGTCAACATTATTTATAATTTATCCATCCTAACATTAGTCCAAATATTTATGCATTAGAAGAGTATTCCCCTTCCTTATAACTTCACATCTTTTCCATCGCTATTATTTTTAAACCTTGCATCATTATTTAATTATCAACATTTTTCATTAAACATTAACTTACCTACATTTACATATTTAACCATTGAAGTCAATCCTCCATTTACCATTTAGAATTACCTACATTTATCACTAGTCTGAATATTTCTGTATTAGGAGATTAGAGGATAGCTCCCACTAACCTTATACTTAAATTTCTTTAATCCATTTTTATCATTGTAACATATTTAATTTAATTTAATCAAATAATCCCAGATCGAATTTATCCATTCATTCCTCTGCACCATCCCCTATTATTAGTTAAATTCACGTATGTCCGAACTAATCTGTATAATTATATATAATATACTCCACTCTCATCACATTTCATTTGTTCTCCATTAATTCTGTCCTATTATTTTAACTCTTATACTTAATATTTTTTTATTCTTATTTTTTTCATTTGCCACCATCAGAAGATTTCGAGAGATGCTGATCAATAAATCAGAGGAAACTAGTTCCTATCTCCTTCTCAATCTTTATCTATATATTTTTTTATACCTTTATCCTATTTATTCCCTTTATTAAATACTTTCTAATCATTTTTATTCCTATTAACCTTATTTTTAATATCATTTAACCTTATTTTTAATATCATTTGACCTTATGTCTATATCTTATCTTTTTCATCAATTCATTTTTGATCATTTTTCATCATTTTGATGCTGCAACTCACCTTTGTATGTTAATACAAACTTAACATTGTTTGCAAATAGATCGACTTAATTAAATTAAGTTTACTTACTTTTAATTTTTATTTAGATTACTAAATGTTTTTAAGTTAAGTTGGATTCGAACCAACATTAATAAATTAAAAATATATCATTCTAACCATTAAATTATTAACTCTTTGATATCTTATATTAAGAATCCTTATAAAATAATAATTAATATTTCTATTACATTCAATTAAATTTTTATTAAATAAATTAATACTCTCACCTGCAGAGTAATTTTAAATTAAAGTCTTCGCAGGGCGCGAAGAGGGTGGGGCCCCTCTTAAAAAAGAACTTACATTAAATCTATTATACAATTATTTTTGAACTAACTCAACATAGTTGATGCTTCCTCTTAATATATCTTCATATAAAGAAGATCAACGGTAATTATATATAAAACCTTCTAAAGAAAGGTAGACTTAATTAATAAAAAGATTCTCATTTGAACAAATCTTATCATAAGAAATTGCGAATCAATCCTATTCATTATTTTTATTTGAATGAGCAATTTATGGCAAACTATTTAATACCTTAATAAATATTATCACTAGAAATTATTATTGTCTTGACAATATATTTATCTTAAATATCTATGTTTACTCTTTAGTAAAATTAGCATTAAGAAATCTAACTAACCGTAATATTGTCTCAGCCTCCAATATTACTATAAATATATCTTAAACTATAACTGATTTATCAGTATTACAATAAATATGTGCTTACATTTGTTCAAAAATCATAGTAAAATTAATATTATTTGGCCTTCTTTTTCAATAGATTGTAATAATTAATTAGATATATCATTCTATTTTATTTTTATTATTAATTGCATTGCAATTATATTTACAATTATTATATTATAATATATTCAATACATTTTTTATTAATGTTAATATTAGTTTAAACACGCATGTGTTTTCATAATCTGTTCAAAAATTATTTCTTTATCAATAAGATCTCTAGTTCTTTTTAAGATATGACCAGCATATCTTTAGAAATATGGCAAGCATATTTTGATTTAACATCATATTTATTTTTATAGTCATAAATGGATAGAATAAAATTCTATCACATAAGACATAGGATATTTTCTATTAATGAGTTTATAATATTTAATATATAAAAGGTATATTTAAATTTTTAATATAATTTTAATTGAGTTCAATTATTTAATTAAAAAAAGTTGTTCTATACTTCAACTATGTTGAGTATTGTGAGTTAAAATATTTTTAGTCCAATTTTAATCAAAAATGATATTTGATTGTAAACAAAGGTTCAATTATTATTTATACTAATTAGATTGAAAACAAAGGTAATTTAATATATAAAGGTTGAAATCAAAGGTTAAATGCAATAAATTAATATAAATTGATATAAATTGATATAAATGAATATAAATAGATAGTAAACAAAAGTTAAATGTGATGAATATATTTTATTTTATTCAATATTCAACTAATGTAAGGGAATCAAAGTCAATGTCACTCCTTCATTATATGTATGCACTGATTCATTCGGACTAGTGTTAATAACACAACGTAATTTTACTTCAAATTAATTTTATGTTCTTCAATACATTTCAATATATTTTAATATTTATATATCTTTTTATATAATTCCTATATGATTAAATATTCAATTATAAATGTTCCAATAGATAAACGTAAGTAACTGGAATCGAACCAAGTAATGATTTTTTAACAGAAAATAGTTATACCTTTTAACTATACTCACTAAGGGTGAGTAAGGTAAAGTAAAGTTAAATAAAGTAAAGTTAAATAAAGTAAAGTAAAGTAAAGTAAAGTAAGTAAGTAAGTGCACTCATTCATATATGTTATTACTGAAATGTTCGGACTATTTAGAATTAAAGGTAAATTGTTTTTAATCTAATCCAATCCTTTGTTATGTTGTGAATCCTTTGTTATATAAAATTTTTCTAATATTATCCAATGTAAATAAAAATATGATGAAATAATAAAGTAAAATGCAATCTAAAAATAAATTGAACAAGCTAGTCTCGAACTAACAATGATGTGACCAAATCACATGATTTTTCCCGTTAAATTATTGTTCATGTTAAATTATTGTTCATGTTAAAACGATGGAATATAATCTAAAGATTAATAATTGGCAAGTGAAAGTGAATCTCTATTTTTTTTATTCTCTATTATATATTAATATGCAGAAACATTCGGTCTAATGTAAAACCTATTTATGTAAAACCTATTTCCTGCTAAAGTAATTCCCAGCTAAAGTAATTTTCTATGTTATAAATATTCAATGCAAAAAAAAAATTGAATTAATAAAAATGTAAGAAAGGAATGGATATGAATGTAAATAAATAATGGATATGAATGTAAGAAGTGAATAGTGAATACAAATGAATAGTGAATAGAAATGAGCACTCATAAACATGATATTACAGATATATTCGGTCTAGTGTAAATAATGTTATTCTAATGTGTTGTTATGAAAGTAATTTATGAAATAAATGCTTGAAATCGAAAATTAAAATGATTAATTGACTATTACTTTGCAGCTGAGACTACATCAAATGTTAAATGTTAAATGTTCTTAATGTTTTCAAATGTTCTTAATGTTTTCAGAAGTATATAAAGTGTTCCAAGTATTCAAATATAAAGATTGAAATATCCAAAGATAAAAAGGTGAAGGGAATTGTAATGAAGCAGAGACATTCCAACTAATGTGAAATGATATGAAGTTAATGTGTCCAATGATTCGATATGTATATAATAAAAGGAGATAACTGAATGGTTATCCATCTATGTCAGAGTTATTCGGATCAATGTAAAGGATTGAAAGCCAATAAAATAATATAAAGATTTAATTTTTTTATTAAAAATTACCATAAGTGTATAATAATTGAATTGAACAATTTTCTTATGATTACAAAACATATGTAATTCCTTTATACTAATTATACTTGAATATAAATAAGTATCTAAATCTTTTGAATTTAAATTATTTATATAAAATGTTATATTTAGATTTCTCTATTTTTGAGAATTAATTAATATTATGTTATCTATTTGAATACTTCATATATAATCAGTATCTAATATTTACTATTTAACTTTCATCAGTGATAGTATATTTCTAAGTCCTTTCGTACAATAGAATTCTTAACATATATTAAAATAAGTAGCAGATATAATACATACTGGCTTGCGCCGTATTGAACTCAACTCAAGTACCGTTTTAATTCACGAACAGTGAAACTCTTAGTAGTTACTGCGACCACTGAGCTACGATTAGTCAACATCGAGGTAATAAGATCAATCTTCGATTTCAACTCTAGGATTGCATTATTCTGTTATCCCCGGCGTAGTTTTTAGTCATCATCTTTAATAAAATAAATTATTAAATGTTCACTTAACCTCATTTACATGATTCTAATATCGTCAAATTTAGAATTTACTAACTATTATTCTTATGTAAAAAATTGAAATTCTACTATTAATACTATGTTAGCGTGTATATCCTTTTATGATTGATAATTACTTCAGTTATTTTTTGTGAAGTTAGCGCCCCACCGAAACTATTCCATTTTTATTAATTTTGTTTAATTTCTAATACAATTGTTAAAAACTTTTAGTTAAACTGCCGGGGTCTTCTTGTCCCACTACTTTTATATTAGGTATTTTCACCTATAATCCAATTTCACTTAGTATTCATTAGAGACAGTCGTAAGATCATTAGGCCATTCATGCACGATCTCAATTATAGAACTAGGTATTTAGCTACCTTAGTACTCTCAGGATAGAGTAGTCGTTTGGTTATCCTTGTGTTTAGCGTAATGCTTCGATTCAGAATAATCCACTGGACAGATTTCATTCATTATACTATTCTAATATAATTTAGCAATGAATTGTGTTTTTGATAAACAGTTGCCTTACTATTTGCCGAATTCCTTTAATGAATTTAACTAATATTTATTTAATCTTACAATAAACATGTGTCGGCATAATTACAGTTGAATACATATATTTTACATTCTATATACCCATTAATATAAATTAAGGATATAAGTATTATATAACTAATAGTTTATTAAAACTAAAGTATATTTCATCATTATGTATTATTAGTTTTTAATTAAATTTATTGCTGACTTGTTATTTTAACGTTTATTTGATCAAAATTATTTATCGTTACTCATGTTAACATTCTTGATAATATAAAATATATTACTATTATTAATTAATAATAATTATTGAATTATCTATCTTCTACCAATTTAAAAAAGGGGAATTAATTAAATTACCTGATATCTAATAAAGATTTAATCTCGTTAATAATTCTTATATAATAAAGTTTTAAGGAATGAATTGTTACATACTTATTAATCTGATGATTATTATTAAATCTACAGTTTCCTATTACAGTTTATAATATAATTAAAGCTTATTAATCATTTAATTAAAGTTATTAATCAAGGTATTTGTTTATTACCAATTAGTTTAATTATCTTATCACAATTAAGCTGACATCTATTAAATAAAAGATCTTCCTTTGATGAGATTATAAGAAATGACTAAAATTAGAATATATTTCAAAAATTACTCTACGGAATTACTTTATGAATGGATGCGATACTAAAATATCTTTCGAAGATAACCAGTTATCTAGTAATCAGACTTGACTTTCTCAACGAATCTATATTCATCCAAAACTAATGCTACAGTTACTGGTTCATACTAAAATATTGATATAGATTAGATCATATACTTTTCTGGTCAATAAATATAAAATATATATTATACTTATTACTTGTTAACCCATTATGCAAAAGGTAAAGAAGTTAAACTTCATGCTATAGATTAATTAATCACATATATTCCATCACTGTACTGAATAATTAAGAAGGATTTAGAATTATTACTACTAATAGTTTTTTATAATTCAAGATAATATTTCTTTCTCTAATACTATATTAATCATATAATTATATTATTTTAATTTATATTACTAAGATGTTTCAGTTCATATAATAATTTAATTGATATTGATTTACAATAAGATTGATAATTTTAATCATTAATAATTCATTAATTAAACTAATGTTTTCAATTAACCATTGAAGGCTTTTAAAGGATTTTTGAGATTTAAAATTTCTACTATTACTATGCAGCTGAGAATATTATAGTTTTAATAGTCCATTCTTAAGTTTCCTTAAATTTTTAATATGTTTAATGTCCTAATAATTTAGAGGTAAAATATATTCTTTTCATGAATATTTCATTGGTTCAATTCCAATTTAGGTCTAATATCACAGAAGATTTGAACTTCTTAAAATCAATTTTGCAAATCGTTTCTTACCCTGAATATGATATATTATTTTATTTAAGTTTATTATGAAGGGTTAAAATAGAAATTAATTATGATAAACACAAAGATAAACCTCCTCAATAGTCTGAATTTAACTGTACAATCATCATAAATGATTCTGTTTCCATAAGTTAGATATTAAGTTTTCACGGTTGAAACATATGCCTCATATGCATAAGAAATGAGTTCAATTCTCATAGTATCTAATTAATTCTTTCATAAATTATTGGCTTATTAATTTTAATTTGACTTATTTATCCCTATTAAATGGTATCTATATCCTTTACATTGTTATTTACTTTTAATGTTTTTAATATCTTTAATGATGTTCCTACTCCTTATAGTATCTATTTCCAAGATTCTGCTACTCCTAATATGGAAGGTATTATTGAATTACATGATAATATTATGTTCTATATCTTATTAATCATTGTTTTAGTTTGTTGAATGATTACTTCAGCTGTTGTTAATTTCAATGAATATAACAATCACTTCGCTATGAAATACTTAAATCATGGTATGGTTTTAGAAATTGTTTGAACAATTTTCCCTTGTTTAATCTTATTAATGATTGCTTCACCTTCTTTCATTTTATTATATTTAAATGATGAAGTTGTTTTACCTGCTATGCTAGTTAAAGCTATTGGTTATCAATGATACTGATCTTATGAATTATCAGATTTCTTAAATACTCTTACTAACCAAACTATTGAATTTGATTCATATTTATTAAATGATGAAATGTTAGAATTAGGTCAAATTAGATGATTAGATGTTGATCTATGATTATATGTTCCTACTAACCTTCATATTAGATTTATTATTCTATCAATGGATGTTATCCATGATTTTGCTGTACCTTCATTAGGTATTAAAATTGATGCTAATCCTGGTAGATTAAATATGCTATCTGTTATTATTAATAGAAATGGAGTATATTATGGTATGTGTTCAGAATTATGTGGTGTTGGTCATTCAATGATGCCTATTAAAATTGAATCAGTTAATGTTGAAGATTTCTTAAGTAATATTATGGAATATTAGACATAACTTATCTATTAGAACATTATCACTTTTATGTGTGTATTCTAAATATTTAGAATTGTTAGTCAAATAATTAGAAAAATATGAGAAGTAAAAATTAAATCTTTATATTATTTTATTGGCTTTCAATCCTTTACATTGATCCGAATAACTCTGACATAGATGGATAACCATTCAGTTATCTCCTTTTATTATATACATATCGAATCATTGGACACATTAACTTCATATCATTTCACATTAGTTGGAATGTCTCTGCTTCATTACAATTCCCTTCACCTTTTTATCTTTGGATATTTCAATCTTTATATTTGAATACTTGGAACACTTTATATACTTCTGAAAACATTAAGAACATTTGAAAACATTAAGAACATTTAACATTTAACATTTGATGTAGTCTCAGCTGCAAAGTAATAGTCAATTAATCATTTTAATTTTCGATTTCAAGCATTTATTTCATAAATTACTTTCATAACAACACATTAGAATAACATTATTTACACTAGACCGAATATATCTGTAATATCATGTTTATGAGTGCTCATTTCTATTCACTATTCATTTGTATTCACTATTCACTTCTTACATTCATATCCATTATTTATTTACATTCATATCCATTCCTTTCTTACATTTTTATTAATTCAATTTTTTTTTTGCATTGAATATTTATAACATAGAAAATTACTTTAGCTGGGAATTACTTTAGCAGGAAATAGGTTTTACATAAATAGGTTTTACATTAGACCGAATGTTTCTGCATATTAATATATAATAGAGAATAAAAAAAATAGAGATTCACTTTCACTTGCCAATTATTAATCTTTAGATTATATTCCATCGTTTTAACATGAACAATAATTTAACATGAACAATAATTTAACGGGAAAAATCATGTGATTTGGTCACATCATTGTTAGTTCGAGACTAGCTTGTTCAATTTATTTTTAGATTGCATTTTACTTTATTATTTCATCATATTTTTATTTACATTGGATAATATTAGAAAAATTTTATATAACAAAGGATTCACAACATAACAAAGGATTGGATTAGATTAAAAACAATTTACCTTTAATTCTAAATAGTCCGAACATTTCAGTAATAACATATATGAATGAGTGCACTTACTTACTTACTTTACTTTACTTTACTTTACTTTATTTAACTTTACTTTATTTAACTTTACTTTACCTTACTCACCCTTAGTGAGTATAGTTAAAAGGTATAACTATTTTCTGTTAAAAAATCATTACTTGGTTCGATTCCAGTTACTTACGTTTATCTATTGGAACATTTATAATTGAATATTTAATCATATAGGAATTATATAAAAAGATATATAAATATTAAAATATATTGAAATGTATTGAAGAACATAAAATTAATTTGAAGTAAAATTACGTTGTGTTATTAACACTAGTCCGAATGAATCAGTGCATACATATAATGAAGGAGTGACATTGACTTTGATTCCCTTACATTAGTTGAATATTGAATAAAATAAAATATATTCATCACATTTAACTTTTGTTTACTATCTATTTATATTCATTTATATCAATTTATATCAATTTATATTAATTTATTGCATTTAACCTTTGATTTCAACCTTTATATATTAAATTACCTTTGTTTTCAATCTAATTAGTATAAATAATAATTGAACCTTTGTTTACAATCAAATATCATTTTTGATTAAAATTGGACTAAAAATATTTTAACTCACAATACTCAACATAGTTGAAGTATAGAACAACTTTTTTTAATTAAATAATTGAACTCAATTAAAATTATATTAAAAATTTAAATATACCTTTTATATATTAAATATTATAAACTCATTAATAGAAAATATCCTATGTCTTATGTGATAGAATTTTATTCTATCCATTTATGACTATAAAAATAAATATGATGTTAAATCAAAATATGCTTGCCATATTTCTAAAGATATGCTGGTCATATCTTAAAAAGAACTAGAGATCTTATTGATAAAGAAATAATTTTTGAACAGATTATGAAAACACATGCGTGTTTAAACTAATATTAACATTAATAAAAAATGTATTGAATATATTATAATATAATAATTGTAAATATAATTGCAATGCAATTAATAATAAAAATAAAATAGAATGATATATCTAATTAATTATTACAATCTATTGAAAAAGAAGGCCAAATAATATTAATTTTACTATGATTTTTGAACAAATGTAAGCACATATTTATTGTAATACTGATAAATCAGTTATAGTTTAAGATATATTTATAGTAATATTGGAGGCTGAGACAATATTACGGTTAGTTAGATTTCTTAATGCTAATTTTACTAAAGAGTAAACATAGATATTTAAGATAAATATATTGTCAAGACAATAATAATTTCTAGTGATAATATTTATTAAGGTATTAAATAGTTTGCCATAAATTGCTCATTCAAATAAAAATAATGAATAGGATTGATTCGCAATTTCTTATGATAAGATTTGTTCAAATGAGAATCTTTTTATTAATTAAGTCTACCTTTCTTTAGAAGGTTTTATATATAATTACCGTTGATCTTCTTTATATGAAGATATATTAAGAGGAAGCATCAACTATGTTGAGTTAGTTCAAAAATAATTGTATAATAGATTTAATGTAAGTTCTTTTTTAAGAGGGGCCCCACCCTCTTCGCGCCCTGCGAAGACTTTAATTTAAAATTACTCTGCAGGTGAGAGTATTAATTTATTTAATAAAAATTTAATTGAATGTAATAGAAATATTAATTATTATTTTATAAGGATTCTTAATATAAGATATCAAAGAGTTAATAATTTAATGGTTAGAATGATATATTTTTAATTTATTAATGTTGGTTCGAATCCAACTTAACTTAAAAACATTTAGTAATCTAAATAAAAATTAAAAGTAAGTAAACTTAATTTAATTAAGTCGATCTATTTGCAAACAATGTTAAGTTTGTATTAACATACAAAGGTGAGTTGCAGCATCAAAATGATGAAAAATGATCAAAAATGAATTGATGAAAAAGATAAGATATAGACATAAGGTCAAATGATATTAAAAATAAGGTTAAATGATATTAAAAATAAGGTTAATAGGAATAAAAATGATTAGAAAGTATTTAATAAAGGGAATAAATAGGATAAAGGTATAAAAAAATATATAGATAAAGATTGAGAAGGAGATAGGAACTAGTTTCCTCTGATTTATTGATCAGCATCTCTCGAAATCTTCTGATGGTGGCAAATGAAAAAAATAAGAATAAAAAAATATTAAGTATAAGAGTTAAAATAATAGGACAGAATTAATGGAGAACAAATGAAATGTGATGAGAGTGGAGTATATTATATATAATTATACAGATTAGTTCGGACATACGTGAATTTAACTAATAATAGGGGATGGTGCAGAGGAATGAATGGATAAATTCGATCTGGGATTATTTGATTAAATTAAATTAAATATGTTACAATGATAAAAATGGATTAAAGAAATTTAAGTATAAGGTTAGTGGGAGCTATCCTCTAATCTCCTAATACAGAAATATTCAGACTAGTGATAAATGTAGGTAATTCTAAATGGTAAATGGAGGATTGACTTCAATGGTTAAATATGTAAATGTAGGTAAGTTAATGTTTAATGAAAAATGTTGATAATTAAATAATGATGCAAGGTTTAAAAATAATAGCGATGGAAAAGATGTGAAGTTATAAGGAAGGGGAATACTCTTCTAATGCATAAATATTTGGACTAATGTTAGGATGGATAAATTATAAATAATGTTGACTAATCTAAAATTCAATAATATATGATGTGAAAAATATAAAATTAAATAGGATAGGAGAATTAATAAGTGATAATAAAGTGTAATGAAAGATGATAAAGTGTAATGAAAGATGATAGGGAATAATTGAATATAAGTATATGTAAGATTATCTATGTGAAGGAATGTAATATTCTAAATAATAAGTGGAATGTATATCCCTGTACGGGTTTATTCGGTGTCCTTTGAAGGTATGATCTCCTTTTCAGTTAATCAAA
>JAJMDL010000077.1:0-24027 GCA_030573575.1 Hanseniaspora sp. CRUB 1602 | reverse complement strand
TATATATATATGTATATTTAAAAAAATACAAATAAATCTTTACAAAACCCATTATTTCATGACTATAATAATAAAATTAAATAAATAGAGTTGCAAGTGACTATCACTTTTTTCAATAATACTTGAAAAAATAATAATAATAATATCACATAAACTACACATCTGTCCATATGCAAATGAAAACTACTGTATCTTATACTAAACGGAAATTAATTCAAATTCACTTTGATTGTTTACCAAGCAATTATTCAACTGTTATAATCAAAAAGAAAAAACTACAAGAAAAATATGATAGTGAGTTAGATGGTTCAATACATTGTGATAAAATAAGGATGGAATATTTTATGTTAAGTGTCGGTACTATTTTTGCTAAAGGACAAGGTTGTTCTGATGGATATCTGTACTATAATGAATCAAAGCAACTTCAAAAAGAAAAAAAATATGGACTTTATTGTTTGGAAGAAGTAGATGGTTTTTTAAGAATAGATTTTTTATCTTTAGAAGATAATATTTACAATGAAAATAGTAGTATCGCTCCACCAAACTTGTGTAGTTCAAATGATCTTGAAGAAACCATTGTGCCTACAGAATCACAAATTGATTTCAATTCAGTAAATAAAAAAATAAACTCAATTAATCATGATATAAAATTAGATGGAAAAGAATTTTTGGATAAACCTCACTCATCTTCTGAAATTTCAAATAATAATTACAAAGTTCCATTAATGGTTTTCAGAGGTAGTAAATTACAATTTTTAACTAATAGAAAAACTCCATTTATAGGTGTTGTTGAATTTATTTAATTTATTTTCAAAGTTTAAGATATGGTTGTTAGTTTTGATTTCAATTTATATATTTTATATACATATATATATAAAGGTAAATTATTTTAATCTAAATATTTATCAAATGGTTCACCCAAAACATTTTCAAATACTCTGACAAGACCTGTTCTAACTTCAGCTTCGATAGTTTCATCATCATCTTCTAATAATTCAGCAACTATTGGAACTAATTGTGGTAATAAAATTAACCAACTTTCTCCAACCTTTGCATAAATCAATTTTATAGATCTGATAGCCCATAATTTTTCATTAGATCTACAATTGACCTTCATGTGTTTCATTATTTGCTTTTGCATTATCTTGTTATGTTCTTCTGCCATACTGTTACATTGAGCTAAAGCACCAATAGTCTTGGCTAAATATTTACCCAGTGGTGGTTCAATGTTCTTCAATTGAGAAATAATTGTTGGACAAACCATTTCAAATCTTGAACTTGATCTCCAATATTCATCTTTGTCATATTTGAAAGATAAACCAAACCCAATTATTATCAATCTTCTTAAATTGATGTTCTTAACATCATAATCTTCAGTCATTGATAATAATAACTCATTAGTTTCATCTAAGATGTAAGTGAAATAAGATGTCAAAATAGATCTTAATTGTTCTTGTAATTTGTTGAACAATTTGAAAAATTGAATCAATCTATCATTTCTAGACATTTCTTTATTGACAGTATTTTCACCTAGGAAAGCCCATTTGACTAAGAAAGCAAACAATGGTCTAAACATTTGATCATTTATTTTCAAAATAAAGTTGTGAGCAATTGTGTGAACCATTGATTCAATCTTGTTGATACTATTGTTGTCAAAAGAACTGTAAGATCTAAATTCAAATAGATTGATTAATAACTTAAAGAAAGTGGCAGCTTGTAATTTACAAGTCTTCTTATCCATCAATTCAACAGATTTCTCTAAAGTAGATAAGTAAATTGATAAAGCCATGCTTTGAATACCATTTGGTTTATCAGTTGAAGATGTAAACGTGCCAGCTTGCCAAATTTTGTATAATCTTATCAAAACTTCTTTCAAATCTACGTTTTCTAATAAAATCTTTACAATATTTAATCTGATTTCTTCTTTAACATTGTAACTATACATTATGGATATCAAGATAGCTTGTAAATTAGATGTAGCAAACATTGGAATCTTCTTCAAAATAGTAGCAAATAATAATAAAACAGACAATTGTAATTCTTCTTTAACAAGTTTGTTTTTGATTATCAATGTTTCATTTTGTAAATCATCAGATATGGATAAAGCCTTTGGAACAATCTTGGAGTAGTATTGAATAGATTTAATACCCAATAATTGAATACAGATGTTTATAACAGATAAAGAAGCAATAGCAACACTATCATTGAACTCCCCATTTAATCTTTGCACAGCAATTTCTAAAGCTTTAGGTAGTATAGCAGCTAAAGTTTCCTTGTACTTATTGATTGCAAAACTTAAAGCATTCAAAGAAACATAAACAATTTCTGAACTACTAGATGTATCAGCCAAATTGGCAAATAGAACTTCAATGACTTTGCTAATGATATCAACAGTCTCACCAACTGGTTCATAACTAAATCTCTTGGACAGCTTTAGAGTTAAATGGTATCTTATTTGCTCATCTTGCTCATTGCTCATTAATGGAATAACAGCTTCAGTGTAGTCATTTATAGTTAATAATGCTAAAACATCAGATAATATTTCAAACAAAACTGTTTTACAATCAGAGATAATTTCATTTTTGGATAATTCATTATCTTCACTCCCACTCTTACTGCTTGATGTGGCAGAACTTGATTGTCTTTTAGCCTTTAGCAATTTCTTATTAACTTTAATAGGTTTGATTTTAATGTTTGATAGATGATGATCTATTTCATTAATCATTTCCAATACTCTCTTGGTGATAGTACTGACAATTTGTTTAATATTTTCATTTCCTTCTAACAAACTACCCATAATTCTTAGTTTCAAACTTCCATTGTTATAGTAATCAGCATCAGTTTCAGATATAATACCACTCAAAAAGTTTAATAAAGATTTCCTGAAATTTATAAATTCAGGTTCATTCATCCTCAAAATATTACTAGAAAATAAAGATCTTTTTAACATATCACTTTTAACTCTTTTCAAAATTTCAGCATTTTCATGGCTTGAGCCTGTAATGATAGGCAAAATCTTAATCAAATTCAAAAATTCTAGTATAGATTTTAATTGTTGCTCAGCAGAAAAATTATTTGTGAAATTTTTAACAAAAGTTATTATTTCTTTACCTTCAGCTAATTTGAAATTGTTATTTGTATTATAGTATTGCTCTCCGATTAAGAACAAAAATGGAGGTATAGAATTTTCAGCATTTAAAGTTTGAACTAAAGTAGTAAACAATTTGACTCTTCTATGTTTTGGAACATGGTTGAAAGCAGCAACAAAACTGGATAACAAAAATTCAATTTCTTGTTGTTTGTTTTGTGAATTGTTTAATAGAGCTGGAATGACAGCCTTGATAGTATTTTGAACAACATTTGTAGTAAACTCATCATCCTGTTTAATAGAATGAGAACCCATAAAAGTGAAAATTGGCATAACAGAATGTAAAATAATTTCTGGACTTAAAGATGCTAAAGCACTAATGACCATTAACAGCTTATTTTGAACTTGTGGAGATGGAGAAGATCTTATAGCAGAAACTAAAATATCAGGTCTCAAGCTATGCAACTTAGTCTTTTGTTTTTGAGTTTGTTGTTGTTGCTCTTTCAATAAATTAATAGATTTCAATAAACAACTACACAAAATTTCTTGCGCATATAAGATTGGTAAACCACCATCATTATCTAATGTTTCTAAATCATTCAAATGATTAAACATTGCAGCCAAAAATTGTTCATTGATATTCTTTAAATTCTTATTACCATCAATAGCCTCAATGACAATTGTAATTTTTTTCAAATGAATTTCAGCAAGTTGTGTAACTTCATCTTTTTGCAATGCATTCTTGACACTAGCAGAAGATCTTCTTCTTCTTTTTTTCAATAAATGTTGTTGTTGAGCATCTTCGCTTTCATCCATGGTAATCTTGTTGAAATTCAAAATTGAAGCAAAAACATCACAATCAATATTCAAAGTTTGTAATAAACTCAAAGAATCGTAATTTAATAATTCTGGATTCTTAGCAGTTATATCAACAATATTATTTATAATTTTAATTTTGGTGTTAAATTTCAAAGAAGTGAATATCTTCAATAATCTATTAATAACAATGCTAGATAAAGTTTCAGAATCAGAATTTAAGGCTGAAATTAAAAAATTGATATTTTCCTCATTTTTTTCATTCTTGCTAACAATATTAACAACATTTTGTTCAACTTCATCAAAGTTAGTCTTTTCTTTAATACAAATAGTTTTGAATTTTTCTCTATTTTCTAAAAAATTTTGTAAAATTGGAGTCAAAAGTTCAGAATAAGTGGAGTTGTAGTGTTTATATGATGTTATAAGTTTCAAAATTGTAGATAAACAAAACTTCAAATCATTAGTCTGGCATTGATCAGCCCAAAAAGTAATATCCATAGATTCAGATTTTTTGATTATACAAAATTCACTTAAAGCTTCACTATCGACAAAATAGTTATCTAAAAAGTGTCTTAACCATTTATCACAATGTTTTGGTTCAAATACAGAAATCTTTTTGTTATCACCATAAATTGAATTTAACATGAAGAAATTTTCATTCAAACATCTTTTCAAAACATGGTTTCTTAAATATTTACAAACAGATTCCTTGACAGCTTTGCTTTTATCTTCCAAAGAGCAAACCAAAACAGGAACTAAAGTGAACAAGTTGACATCTTTGGAGATAGATCCTGTAATTCTAGTTAAGTTTTCAACAATTAGTAATTTTAAAGCTGATGGAGCAGCAGGAGAAGCTAGTACCCTAATTAAAAAAGTGATTCTTGATTCAAAATTGGTAAAAAAAGATTCTAAAAATTGCTTAGTAGAGTATTTTTTACCTAAAGCTTCAACAAATAATGATAATAACTTATTGAAATCACTGCTTTTTGTAGCTAGTAAAGATTCTTTCTTGGTGAAAATAAATTGCGAATTTTTAGATTCCCATTGTTTATAAGGTTCAACTTCTGTCATTGCACCAATGACTTTAGAGCTACTAATTTTCTTCAAAACTTCTTCAGCATTATCAGATCCCATTTTATCAGAATCATTGAACAAAGAAGTGGTTAATCTGATCTCAAAAATCTCAGGAGATATATTTAAAGAAGATAAGCATTCTACAACCAATAGTTCATTGGTAGAAATTAAATAAACAAATACAGGTGCCAAAATAGATTTGTCATTAACAATCTCAGATAAATTGATTAAATCAAAAATAATAGATTTCTTTTCAAAAGTAGACAAATTTTTAGAAGATTTCAAAACTTCAATAACATTTTCTAAACCTTCTTGGAAATCATATCTAATTATTGATCTAATATAAGCAATAATAAGCTTGTTTATTGGTAATTCTTGAGTGTTGATGTAATAAGAAATAGTAGATCCATATTTTTCTTTAAGTAATTTGTATAATTTCAAAGAAAATTGCTTAGTTTCCCCTGTTAAAGATTGTAATAAAGAGCCAATAGTGATAAACCCACTCTTTTGAATGTTTGAGCTAGATCTTAAATTAGTTAAGATAGTCTCAACAGCAGCAAAAACAATAGTTTCATTCAAATCAACTTTACTCAAAACCAATAACATAGTATGTGCTGCTGTTTGAGCTTCATTCCAGGTAGAATCTTTGCAAGCTAATAACTTAGCACTAATTTCTAATACACCAGGAATCAATTCTTGTAAAATGTTAGGATAAGTAGAAACCAAGTTTATAGATAAAACACAAATGAATGTATAAACACTTTGAGATCCTAATTTATGTTTAAGCAATTTACTAATGTATTTGAAATAATTGTTTCTAACTTCAAAATCATAAAACAATTTTAATAAACTTGAGCTATTTGGAGTTGGGTTTTCTAATCTTTGAAATGGACTCAATGGAACAGAATAATTATTTGGTAATTTTGTAATGTTTAAAATTTTCTTAAAGATTGTAGTTTGATAATGTTGAATTGAACAAAAAATCAAATACTCAACATTGTGAAGATGAATTTGAAATCTTCTAACTAACCATTCCATAGCATACATTGTAGAACTTAAATGCCATTTTCCACTAGCCAGTAATAAAAACATATTGATATTGGTATTTAAATCTTTGTTTTCTTCATCTGATAAAGTGTTTCTGTCAAGATTAATTGAAGATTCAGCAAATAGAGAATTACTAAAAGCTTCAAATCTTGAATCTATAGAACATAATTCTAAATAATGTTCATGTGTGTGGTCATAAATAAACTCAAAATCTTGAGCAGATGCAACTTTAGGAGCAAATATTAAAGAAGCAGAATGGATCTTTTGTCTTTTCTTTCTATCCAAGGCTATACCTTGAGTTTGAGAAGCAATTTGTGATAATTGATCTTTCAAAGATGACATTTTGTGATGTTGTTTTTTTTTTTTGAAATCTCTACTTATTGGTTTATATCTTTCTTTTTTAGAAATATTTAGTATAATTGAAAAAGATAATGTATAGAACTTCTTAATAATTTATATTTTACTAATCTTCGTTTTTTTCACATAGTTTAAAAAAAAAAAAAAAAGTCCTAAATTGGAACAATAAAAAAAAAATAAGAAAAAAAAAAAGCAATTTAAAATATGTTCATGTGACTGCTTTTGATTTTGTTCAACTAAAAAATTAAAATAAAAATATCATGATCTCTTTTTTTTAAAAAAATGTGTATCATCTATAATTTAATATAATATGTGTCTATATAAATGTTGAATGCTTCTTTGATTGAAAGAAAAAAACTTTTTTTTTCTTTTTGTTTTGGCTTCATCTTTATATATATTCAGAAGCTTTCTTTATAAAGTGAAAAGGCCAGTCTTCTTTTTACCAAATGGATAAACTACTAAAGTTGAAGCAAATAACCCAACAGTTACACCAATAGCAACTTGCACCATTTGAACACCAAAAGATAAAGCATTAGTATCAGACTCTTCAACTTGAGTGGATGTACCATTAACAATCTGGTTAGCAACTTGAACACCAGTCAATAAAGAAGATTTTGAAGCAATACCTGAAGGAACTTGAACAAAAATTGCAGGAAGAATAGCACTCACAGCTAAACCACTATACACTCTACTGTATAAGTTACCCAAAATACCAATAACAAATGCTGCTAAAGAAGCACAAAATTCAGTAGAATTTGAAAAATGTTTTCCAGAGTAATAGGTAGTCAAATAGCCTAAACATGATATGGAGGTCATAACAAATAATTGAGACCAATGGGCTTGATTGATTACAGCTAATAACATAGAAAAAACAGGAACCCATAATAACTTGTAAATATCAGGAACATTTTTGGTACAAGTGGTTTCACTTGAAGCTCCATTATAACACCAAGCAAAAAGAGCAGCCCCTAAAGTTATACCAAATGACAAAAATAAGGAATAAATGATTGCATAAATCATTCTAACACTACCTGAAAGCAAACTTTTGTTTTGAAGCTCCAAAGAACCACAAAGAATAATATAACCAGGTAAAATCAAAGCCAAAGAACCTTGACAAACACTACCAAAGCAAATATTTGAATTACCAATGGAACCCAAAGCTCTGGCACAGAAGGAAACCACAATGGAAGCAGTAATTTCAAAAACATTAGAGTATAAACTTGATTTTGGAGCAACCAAAAACTGCAAAATACCAACACAAATACCAATACAAAAGGAAATAGGAATGTTAACCCAATCACCACCAAATGCAAATGGAGTGACCATGGAACTGGCCAAACCATAAAACAAAACTGTTAAATATTTGTTATACAAGTTTTGTTCAACTAAAATAGAATCGATCTCATTATTTGCTTCATCAACAGATATCAAATCATGAATTACTGATTTATAAATCTTGTACACTTTATGTAGTTTCCATAAATTAACACCTTGTCCACATTTAACCAATTGTAATTCAGCCCCATTAGAAGTTGTAGAGTTGGTGTCAAAAGAAATGATCATACAGCCAGGCAAATATAAAAATTGACCATCAATCTCCAATACTTGAGATGTTGTCTTCATATAGTCTTCAAGTCTATGAGTTGGAGCACCATATAACATTAAAGCTTTACATAATCTTATCATGAATCTTTGTTTTTGTAATAAATTTGTAATATGGACAGTAATTGCTGCATTTTTGGCAAGACCACCCTTTTTGAAAGGTAATAAATTGATTGGAGGTACTATCTTCTTTGGGAATATTCTCTTACTGTCTTTAGGTCTTGTAGATTGGAATGATGGCATATTACCATCTCCTATATTTTGTGAGGAATTGTTATTCTGATTTTTCAAAATATCTTCTGTTGTTCCATCTTTTTGATTTTTATACTTGAATAAAAATTTATGCATTAAGCCAGGTTGTCTATGAAGTTGACTAGTTGGATAACTTTGTTGCCCTGTTAAATTAGCATGTGGATCTAATATAGAATCACCAGAAATTCTTCTTTCAGGAGACATTTTATCTAACTCAATATCATTTTGTAAATCAAGGGCATGATCATGGTAAGCACCAGGCTCATAATCATCTTCTAAGCCAACAGATTTTTTTAAAACAGATGAGATTTTACCAGACAAAGATTCAGGTTTTGAAATAATTGAATTTTTTGTGTTAAAATTACTATTATTTACAGAAGGTCTGCCATTACGAGTCTTTGAAGATAATGATGCAGAATCATCGTTTTTAATTTTCTCATATTCATCATCCTCTTCACTTTCACTACCACCAAGACCAATTTTGTTTAATATAGAGCCAAATGATTTCATTCTACTTTCAGATTTTACGGAAGAAGAATCATCATGAATACTGTTATTCTTATTGTTAATGTAGCTATAACGGCTTCTACTTTCCGAATTTCTGACATTATTATTACTACTATTATCTTCTTCTTCTTCACCTAAGAATTGAACAGGATCAACAGCATTCCAATCAGCTTCTAAATCATCTTTCATATCTCTTTTCATCTGTTGAATCATTTCAAAATCACTATTTTGATCAGGTAAGACATTATTCAACATTCTATTCTGATCAATAGTATGAACTAATTGATCATATAAAACAGGATTGTTCATTGAAAGGTTGGCAATATAAGGAGCCAAAAGTTCCGCTATTTGAGCATCATTATCTTGAGACTCATGTGGTTGTTGATCAGTTATATTAGGGTTTAAAGGATCTTGTGAATCTAAATGGTCAGCATTTAGATGTTCTTCATTTAATGGAACATCTTCTAAAAGATGAGTATGTTCTGTACTATCAACATGGCTCAAAGCATCTACAAAATTTGTTTGTTCAGTGTTACTAATATTACTCTTATTTGTGGTATTATCATTGTTGTTTGTATTATCATTGTTGTTTGTATTATCTCTTTTGTTACTGTTAAATGTAGGAAGCATTGTTAGATTAGACCAATATAAAAACTATACAATTTTTTTTTCTAACAATATTTCTGACGGGTTATGTATTAAAAAATTTTTTATTTGCCTTTTTTAAAAAAATAATTAAGCATAAATTTACTTTTGATAAAAAAACAGCTCTTTTAATCTGATTAAGATTACCCTATAATCATAATTTAAAAAAATTCATTCACTCATTTTATTTATATATAATTTATATGTTTAAAAAAGAAATGTTTTTTTTTACAACTATTTTTTTTTTTAAAAAATATATATATATATACGTGTGTTTTTGGAATTACAGATGCAACGGGAAAAAAAAAGATCTGGAAACAGCTTCTAATACGTCATAATTGTTTTTTTTCTTTAAAAAATGCATAAATCAAAAAAATTACAATGATTTTTTTTCCGAAAATAGCAACGTCATATAACATTTGTTGATTATATTACGTAGTTGGTAGTAAGAGTTAGTTTTAAACCTGTTATAGATTTTTTTTTTTTAATCTCTTAAAATAATATTGCTATATATATTTAAATTTAGAGCAAAATAAATATAAGAGTTTTTCCTCAAAGTATTAGATACATAGAAATGCGATTGGATTATTAGTTTTAAACCTGTATCAAATAGAGGGAGATAAGTTATGAACAGTTGACTTTTTCCCATGTATAGATAAACCGTATTTTTATAACTTCTTATTTTTCTTTTATAAACTATTATTCTAAAGACTATATTGATAATTTGTTTTATTAATATTATTGGTCAATTATATATTACTCTAATAAGTTAAACTTAATATATTTAATAAATATATGATTACAATTAAATATTTTTAACAAATTTTTTTATAAAAATATCTTTTTTTACCTAATAAATTTAATTTGTAAACAAATAATAATACAAAAAAAAATTATTTTATTATTATTTTTATTTAAACTAATTTTAAAACACTTTCTCTTTTTTAAAATAATATCTAATAATATATACTTAACAATGCAATACTATTTTTTTAAAAAAGATTATATTTTTAATATAATTTTAACAGTTGATTTAAATGAAATTTTTTTCCTGTTTTAATTGTTTATATATATATATCCTATTTAGTCGATATTGTAAACAATCTAAAAAAAATTTTTTTTTTTGGACTTTTTCTCCTTCATTTTTTCACACAAAAATTAGTTAAATTAATTTATTTTATATTAAAAACAAAAAAAATATTAATATCTAAAACCATTCGATTTCAATTAATAAAAAGAAAAATATATATATAAAAAAGTATTTAATTATTTATTAAAACTATTTGAAATTGAAAATCATTTACAATTGATTAATTAGACTTTGCATTTATTTTATTTCTTATATATATACAAAAAAAACTAAATAATGGGATCAAATAAAAGATTGTCTATGGACAATACAATTGAATTTTTGAAAGGGAGACTATATTTGGGTGCTTTTGATTTCACACCTAAGGATACCCAAGAAGCATCCTTCTTTACTATGGATGATGAACTATTCTACAATAATTTTCATTTGGATTTTGGTCCATTTCATGTTGCCCATTTATACAGATTTGCATTAAGATTACATGAGGAGTTAACTAAAAGTAATAATGTAGATAGAGCTGTTGTTTTTTACAGTTCTACTTCTACTAAAAAAAGAGCCAATGCCGCATGTTTATTATGTTGCTATATGGTGTTGATTCAATCTTGGACTCCACATCAAGTCCTTCAGCCATTAGCCCAAGTCGATCCTCCATTTATGCCTTTCAGAGATGCTGGTTACTCTGTTGCAGATTTTGAAATTACTATTCAAGATGTCGTTTATGGTTGTTGGAAGGCTAAAGAACATAAACTCTTGGATCTACATAAACTAGATTTAGATCAGTATGAGTATTTTGAAAAAGTTGATAATGGTGATTTGAATATTCTTTCTCCCCATTTTATAGCCTTTGCATCACCTAGAGACGATGACCCAATGGGACTTTACGCGCTAGGCGAAGATAGTAATTTAAAAATCAACAAAACATTTAGAAAAGTTATAGATATTTTTAAAAAGACCAATACTAAACTTGTGGTTAGATTAAACTCCCATTTATACAATAAAGCACATTTTGAGAAAAATGGTATAAGACATTTAGATATGATTTTTGAAGATGGCACTTGCCCAGATTTATCTTTTGTATTGAATTTTATTGGTTGTGTTGAGACAATTATTAATGAATACGATGATTTAGATGAACAGAAACCAAAGATTGCTGTTCATTGTAAAGCTGGTTTAGGTAGAACTGGTTGTCTTATTGGTGCTTATTTAATTTATAAACATGATTTTACTGCAAATGAATGTATTGGATTTTTGAGATTAATAAGACCAGGCATGGTTGTTGGTCCCCAACAACATTGGCTATATATCAATCAACATGTATTTAGAGATTGGAAGTACACTAAAAAATTGTCATTAGAACCTAGTGATTTAATCAATGGAATGTATCCATTAGTAGATTTGGAAGAAGTTAAAGCTCAAAAGAAAAGACTGCTACAACAAAAACATGCTGAAAAACAACTGGCGCAAAATCATATGATAACTGATATTTCAGATGCAAGCTATATTGATGAGAATGAAAACGGACAAGGATCCCCTATTAATAATGCCCATTTAACTCATGGTGTACCACTAAGATCACCAGGACAGCCAAGAAAAAATACAAATGGTGTAAACACAGTTGAAAAATATGATGCTAAACAAGCATTAAAAGCTAGACAGCAAGAACAGAAAATGTTAGGATCCCCTCAAAGATCTCCAAAACCAAGAAATTTGAGCAATAGTAATAGTACAAAGGAAAACAGACATATAACTGATGATGAAATGAGAATGATATACAATGCTAAGCAACAGCAACAACAAAGAAGAAATTTAAGTTCAAACGGTATAAATAATTCTTCAAACTCACTCTCAACAAATTCAAATAGTAACAATAACCAAACATCTACTGGATATCCACAATCTGTTATAAATCATAGAAATGTTAGTAATGGTAGTGTTAGAAAAGTATCAGGAAACGGATTTAGAAAAGCATAAAATTTATTTATATATATATAATTTTATAAAAAAAAAAAAAACTTTGTACTAATAGACTTTGATTTATGGGATAAAAAATAAAATAATAGTAAAAAGTTCACGTGTACTACTGGGATTTTTTTCTTTTTCTTCTTTCCTATATTTCATAAAACAAAAAAAAATTTTTTTTTTTTAAAAATTAAAATTATAAAACAAGTAACAAATATAAAATATATAATTTGAAACTTCTTAAAAAAAAGTATTATTAACAGCCAATAAGTTGTTAAATTATATTATTGACCTAGAATTCCAATAGACTATTGTTAATAAAATTTTGAAATCTTAAAGTGAAATTGATTTTTTTTCTTTTTCTTTTTTTTTTTTTTTTTTTTTTTATTTTAAATTTTTTAAAAAAATTAAAAAAAAAAAAAAATTTTTATTTAAAAAAAAAAATTTTTTAAAAAAAAAAAAAAAAAAAAAAAAAAAAAAAAAAAAAAAAAAAAAAAACACTATGCAAAAACTGATTAATGGAAGGTATAATTTGTTTTGTATTAATACAAAAAGATACTATAATAAAAAATACTTACTTAAAACATGTTTTACTATTAGCCATAAACGCCTAAAATCATTTTCAACATCAAAATATATAGGTTATTCTATGTTTAAAATAAACATGATAAACAAAAATGATAATTTTATAGATAATGAAGATTTTATAGAGAGGGATTTACAGATAGCTCAACTTTGGAAAAAATTACCATTTGAAGAAAAATTAAAATGGAATGAAGCAGCGGAAAATTATGAACTTAAAAATAATCAAAAAGGTATTAGTAAATCAGAACTGAAACTTTATCGTATTTATTGTAAAAACTACTTAATGAATAATTTGCCACAACTTATTGAAGATATTGAAGGAACAGAATATAATGAATTTAAAATTAATGAAAATCAAATTAATCTTTTGAAATTAATCCAAAAACAACATGTAACTAGTAATGATTATTATGAAAAAATTAAGTTTATTATTAAATGTTTTAATGAAGCTGATGTAATTGATAATTCTATTGAAAAGAAATCTTTAATGGATAAAATAATTTTTGAAAAAAAATATTACAACTCAACATCAGAATTGAAAAATGATTGGGACTCACTTCTAGTTTCACTAGACTTGATACTTCAAGAGAAATTTAAATCATTGACAAAACTGGAAAAATTTTCTATTTCTTTTGCAAACAGACAAATATTAAATTTATTACCTTTAATTTCAAATGTATCTTTTTTAATCAAGGATTACAAAGAAATATTAAAGTATTCTAGAGTAGGATTATCATTATTTGAAACTTTTTATTTTGAAAAATTAAAACCCATTATCAATCCTTTAGAATATTTTCAAAACATAATGAATCATTCAAAACCGGTATTAGAAAAATGGGATAAAATTGATTCAAAAGAACTTCAAATTTATAAAGAAAAATTTAAAAATCAAAGATTTGGAATTTTGGTATCAACACCTTTACTCAAAGTTTTAAAAACAAGCTCTTATGTGCTTCATTTGAGAAATAAATTTTATTACTTACTGTTGAAAGAAAAAACAAACAACATTCAAGAAATAAATGAACAAAATAATATTAATAGTAATAATGAATTAAATAACCAAAATGACCAAGATGCTAAAAAAATTGATTCTCCTACTTTATTTCAGGATATAAATAATGAATGGGAAGTTATGATGAAAGATAATGCGTTGAAAACAGATTCAGCTCTATTAAATGAACAAATTAACACTTATAACAAAAATGAAGAAGTAAAGATTCTTTCGAATACTTTATTATTTATACATAAATATGATAAAACAGTTAAACTTGAAAATTTAACTGCTTTTCAATATTTTATAGAACTTAACTATCCTTATTTTGAAGATGTGTTATTTTTACTATTTAAAAGTAGAAGAGATGATCTAAAAAGAAGTAAGACTATTTCATATTCATTAAATAACAATGATGAAGATTTTAAAGATAGTCAATATTTTAAATCAAAAGCACTAAAAGAAACATTCAGCACTAGTTTTTATGACTTTTATGATTTTCAACTAACTAATTTGAGAAAATTGATGCATTTAAGAAAAATGATTACTGAATGGAAATTAATGCCTCAATCAGAAAAAAAAAAGTACATTTTACTTAAAGATATAATAAAATCTCATGTTAATTTACAGAGAACCACATCATTCGAAAGTAAAGAAAAAAGAGTATTTTTTGATACTTTAATAACTCATAAAATTATTGAAAAACCAGCTGTATTTTATCCTTATAATTTTAAAGATGTGAAAACGGTCCCTCTGGAGTATGATATAATAAGCTTGTATCAAAATAGAAAACAAAATTTACTCAAACTGTTTAAAAAAATGGATGATGTGATTGATTTTAAGAAAAATGTATTTATGAAATATAACGAAGATGTATGGAGAAAACTATCTATTAAACCACATGAACCACTTGCATACATTAGAAATTTATTAAAATTAAAACCTGAATCTCAAAAATTAGAAAAATTTCCAAAATTTAAAGACTATTTCCATTCAAGATTTCCAAGTGTTTATAAAGAGACATTTGAAACATCAGAATTTGAAAAAATTGAAGATTTTGAAAGCTCATTCAAAAGTTTAGAAACAGGAACATCTCTATTAACAAAGATGCTAAATCAAATTTTTGATGAACATGTTGAAATATATGAAAGAGAGGTCACAAAAAATTATTTGAATGAAGACTTGTACAAATCTTGGGAATCTTCATTAGACTTTTCTCACTCTTCAGTGCAAATAAGTTTTCCAATGTGTTATAGGTCAACATACAGTTATTATAGAAATATTATACATGGATTTGAAAATGCTATATTCAGATATGAAAATTACTGTCAAAAAGCATTACCATTAGAGTTTTTGAAAAATATGAAACAAAATGTTAGAAAAATTAATAATATTGATATTAATCCATCGGAAAAATCAAGCAAGTTATTTAGAGAACTAGTTCACTGGCGTAATCTCTACAAACTTAAGAAAAATAATGGTAAAGTACTATATGCTTCACCCCCTGCACCTAAGTTATTTTATTTGAGAGCAAATCAACCAAACCACCAAATAATTAAAGTGATTTCAAAATTCCCAGATGAAAATATCAACAAATTAGTTAACAGGATTTTACATAATGCTTATATGTATTATTATAGACATGGCCAAAGTGATTCATGGGAAAAATATAGAAAAGAGTCTGAAAATTGTCAAACAAATATACATGAACTTGACTTTAGTTGTTATCTAGAAATGCAAGAGATGATACAACAAAAAAGATATGAAAAAGTAATGAAATTGATGGTGACAAAACCAGATGCTTCTATATTAAATTGCGAATTGGACAAAACAGAACTTAATACAATCATCATGAAAATTAAATCAAAATATGATGAAGTTGTAATTGCTAAAGAGAATAAGAGAAAAAAAATGTAAATAGACCACAATTAATATATATGAATAAGAGGTTATAAAAAAAAAGGAAGTTAATTAAATTGCTTACTGTAACTAATTAGAAAGTTGTTTTAAAAAATACATATTAAGTGATACAAGATTAAAATTGCATTTAATCAATAAATAAATTTAATTATATTATATATATAATTATATATAAAAGACATATATCAAATATTAATATAAGAAATAATCGGGCAATCTGGCCGAGTGGTTAAGGCGTAAGATTAGAAATCTTTTGGGCTCTGCCCGCATAGGTTCGAATCCTGTGGTTGTCGTTTAATTTCTTTTTTGCTGCAACAATATCACATCACGTGAACATACGCTGTACACTTATTATATTTTTTTTTTAAATTTTAAACTTTGGGTGGCAAAAAAAAAAATATTAAAAACAAAATGTTTATAATATGGCTTTTAAAAAAAAATAAATTAAACACACTATATAAAATAAACATAGACAAACCAATAATAATAAAAACTTTTTAAATTAAGAATAATATAACAATGACATCAGTTGGTACAGGTTACGATTTATCTAATAGTGTTTTTTCTCCAGATGGTAGAAATTTTCAAGTAGAATATGCTAGTAAAGCAGTTGAAAATGGTAGTACTACTGTAGGATTAAAGTGTAAAGATGGTGTTGTATTTGGTGTTGAAAAGATTATAACAAATAAACTACTTGTTCCGGGTAAAAATAGAAAGATTCAAACTATTGACAGACACATTGGTTGTTGTTATTCTGGTTTAATTCCAGATGGTAAACATTTAGTTAACAGAGGTAGAGAGGAAGCTATTAATTTTAAAAATACTTATGGTAAACCAATTTCTGTATCTGCTATGTCTGAAAGATTAAGTCAATATGTTCAAGCTTACACATTATACAACAGTGTTCGTCCATTTGGTATTTCTACTATCTTTGGTGGTGTTTTGAAAAATGAAAACGGTGGGAATGATAAACCAGAATTATTTATGCTAGATCCAAATGGTTCCTGTTGGGGTTATAAAGGTATTGCTACTGGTAAAGGTAGACAAACTGCTAAAGCTGAACTTGAAAAATTAATTACATCTGAAATATATGATTTGTCTACATTCACAGCTAGACAAGCAGTACAGGAAGTTGCTAGAATAATATATTTGGCTCATGAAGATAACAAAGATAAAGATTTTGAATTAGAATTAAGTTGGTGTTCTTTATCAGAGACTGATGGTTTACACAAGTTTGTTTCTAAAGATATTTATGAAGAAGCTATTGAATATGCTAAAAGTGAAGTGGGATTAGCTGATTCCGATGATTCTGAAGAAGATGAAGATATGGAACCTGAAGCAGAATAATGAAAAATTAATAGTTTTATATATCAAAAAAAAAAGGCACAAATTTGTTAAAAATTAGTAATGCTTGCTTAAATATATTTACAATAGAGGGTTTTTTTCTTCTTTAAAAAATTGATCAAAAGCAAACAAGCTTAATAACTCTTTTTTTAAATTATAAAGAAAAAATAAAAAAATTCATCTTTTCATATTTAATGTCCGTTTTGCTTTAATATCGTTTTGTTTTTCCCATTTTTTGTATAAATTCTTTTCAATAGCATAATTCAATGCTTTATTTTGATTCAAAATATCTTCATTGAACTTATCAATCAAAACTTCAACACTTTGTTCAATAAACTTTAAAAGTGCATTAAAATGACCTTGTATTATATGGTTACTGTCTTGAAATGAAGTTGTTAATATGAAATCTATTTTGTTTAACTTCTTCATAGGTTTTAAAAGACTTTTTTTATCTCCTGTTTCAATCTTATTTAACAAGTTTACAATAAAATTGTGGGTGAACTGTAAAACCATTTTATAAAAACTAGAATTATCATTGGTAGTCTTATCAATAGTATCATATAGTTCATTGATTAAATTATTTTGCTCTTCAATTATATTAGCATTATTCAAATTTGTATCTTCTAATCTCCTTAGTTTTACATTCAAATCACTGTTTTCTTTTATTTGCTTTTCAATGATTCTAGCAGTGTTATTAGTATCATTAAATCCTGCCTTTTCAATTACATTATATATATCAGTTAGTTTAGTTTCTAATTCAGAAATCTTTGCATCATCAATTTGATGTAAGTTAACTTCCTTTTCATTATTTAACTTAATATTCAAATCAGTTTGACTAAGTTTTGATTCTAATTTGTTTTGATCAACCAAAGTCTCAACTAGCTTCTCAAGTTTCATTAATTCCTGTTTTAGATTTTCATTACTTTCAAGCAGTTCTTTATTTGCTGCTGATTTTGATGAACCTACACTTTCTGATTCAACTAAATCATGCATCATTTCTTCTCTTAAAAACTGTTTTTCTAGATTACTATCTACAAAAAGTTCAAATACTTGATTCATAAATTTGTAAATATTTTGAAAATTTCCATCTATATTACCTTCTTCAAAATTTTTAATTTGATATTTACTATTAAGTGTTTGAAATTGATCACTTCGTTTGTTATTTTGAACTTTTGTTTGCATAAAATCTATGAGCTCTTTTGTATAAGCATGACAACTTTCAAGATCATTTTCTAATTGATTAATAAAATCTTCTTCTTCTTCATATATTTTAATCAATTGATCATTTTTTGATTTTTCATGCATCAATTCTTGTCTGGTATCAAACAGTTCATTTTCCAAATTTTGTAATTTTTCATCATATGTTCTATCCATTTGGCTTTCGTTAATGTCTGTATTCCCTAAAAACATATCTTGTCCATTTCTATTTTTCAATCTTTCATTTTCAATTTCAAGTTGCTTCACTTGACTTAAAAGTGTTTGTATTTTAAATTGTTCCTTTGTCATTTGAAGTTCAATACTGTTATTATTTGAAGAAACAGAAATATCTGTTTTAATGTCGTTATTGTTGCTGAGATGAAATTGTAATGTATTTCTACTTGAGCTATTGTTGCTATTATTAAAACTATCTTCTGATTTGTCTTTATTATTACCTTTAACTTGACTAAAACTAATATTGTTGCTAATGCTGTTAGATTTTAATCTTTGAAGTCTCGAAGTTCTTTTTGAGCTACTTTTAAATGGTGAATCAGAAAGTTCTTTTGTTAAAGCTTTCAAATTCTGAGAAAAACTACTAGTTGATCCATGAATAGTATCTCTTATTGTTCTTAGAGATAAAAACTTGTTGTCACTATATTGTCTTGAATGTCTTCCTGTTTTAAATTCATGATTAGCTAAAATTTGTTCACTATCATTGTGATCTAAAATAAAACCATCTTCTTCTTCTTCCTCCTCCTCTTCTGCTTCCTCTTTTTCTTCCTCTTTATCATTTGTAAAAAAACCATTTGAATCTTCTTTTTTAGGAACAGATGGTAAAAAGTTTGAAGTTTCACTGATTTCTTGTAATAATTTAATTTTATTCCTAACTAGTGGTGAGGATGAGTTTTGACTTAATATATCTTCTGTCTTTTTTCTATGTTCTTCTTCTAATTCCATATACGTGGATGTTGGTGATGGAATTGAACGTAGGGCTTCATAGCTTTTTTTATTAAATTTAATGTGGCCATCAGATTGATTAGGTGGAAATGTAAAGGTTGGTGTTTCTTCTATACTAACATTAGAATATCTAATACTGGTGACATTTTCTTCTTTTTGATCTTCAATAGATGAATTTTTATTATTTTCATCAATAGCACTATGGCTGTTAGTTATTTCATCTTCATCACTTGTCAAAAGTTGCAAAGAGTCCATTATTTGCTAAAAATTTTAATG
Organism: Hanseniaspora sp. CRUB 1602; assembly: GCA_030573575.1. Taxonomy (NCBI): domain Eukaryota; kingdom Fungi; phylum Ascomycota; class Saccharomycetes; order Saccharomycodales; family Saccharomycodaceae; genus Hanseniaspora; species Hanseniaspora sp. CRUB 1602. Next base: position 4,320 of record JAJMDL010000077.1, on the reverse strand, counting down.
TTTTATTATAACCAAAAAAATAAATATATATATCCTTGGTTCAATAGATAATATTTTAATTTTTTATTTATTTTTTTAAATTGATTTGCTGCTTTATTTACCCTCAAATTGTTTATGTTTTTTTTTTGTTTACATGTTTTTCACTTTTTTCCCTTTTTTTACAGAAGCACTCACGTGACAAAATTGCTTTTTCTTATTTTTCTTTTTATTTCTTCATGATAGTTTTCCTTTCCCAATTTGGAAGCAATCTGAAATAAGATTTTAAAGCAATTAAATAAAAAAAAATATAATTGAAAAAAATAATAAAATTGTCTTTTATACTTTAATTATTTTTATTATATAGATCAATGCTTTATTCATATAAGAAAAAAAACCCAAGGTATTCCATTATTGAATAAAAATTTAACTAAGAATATATTCTTATCTTTGAAAATATGGCTATTAAAAATAAAATCAATAAAAATTCAAGAGCCGCTAAAAGAGCAGGTGTCAGTACTAGAACAGAATTAAAAGAATTACAAAATGTTACAAGAGCTGAAAAAACAGATTTTTCTAGAGTGCTCATTAAACAAGCTATTTTAGATAAAAATTCCAATTTATTACAAAAAAAAATTGAAAAAAAAAAGGATTCTAAATTAAGTAATAACATAAATAAGAAGAAAGAAAAAATTATAGCACAACTAAAATTGAGTCAAAATTCAAAGTTAGAAAATTTGAAAATTGATAATAAAGCATTATTGATTAATATTGAAAAATCTTTGAATATAACTAACCAATTGGATAACAAAATTTTGAAATCTAAACAAAGGGCTAGATATGTGCAAGCTGCTAGAAAAGCTGGTTGGGAACAAACCAATGCATTAGCTAAACAAGAAATTGAACAAGTTAATAACATATACTCACAAGAAGATCCAACTCAATATGCTAAGGAGCTGAAAGAGAAAAATGACCAAATGTCTATTGAACAAGAAACAGAAGAAGATCATGTTGAAACATTTTTTGAACAAGAAGAACGTTTAAAAAGAGAAAAGAATAAGCCATCCAATATGTTTGAAATGCTAGACATAGAAAACACCGAAGAACTTTAATATTAGAAAATAAATAAATAAACATATATATATATATATATAATTATTTTTTCTCTTTTTGTAATTAATTTATTTCGGATTGTTGGAAATCAAATGATTTTTTTAAATTTTAATTTTTTTTTATCTTTTGTCTTCCCATATTTTCAATAGATCAAAACCATCCATTGTAGTTAAACTCTCAAACTTTATACTAGTAGCAATTCTAAATACTTTAGTTTTTTTAAGATCATCCTCTTTGAAAAAATTTACTTTTATATCCCTATTATCCCTTATATTCAATTCTTTTAAGTTTATCATTCCTAAATTTGTATAGATAAACTCATAAAATGGATTTATTGGTGCTGAAAGATTAGTATCAATTAAAGTTAATATTTTTATTTGCCTTAACTTATTTGTAATCTTTGTATCAAAATGATTTAAATCTGAAAGAATATTTGATAAAGTTAATTCTTGTAAGGAAGGTTTTAATTTTGAAAAAATAAAGTTATCCCAAAAGGAATTTTTAACAATCAAGTTATCAATTTCTGGGAACTCTAAATCCAAAAATGGATTAACATCTATAGGAAGCAATGATAATTTCATACATTTAATATGCAAAGTAACATCTGCACAACTCAAAGAGTGAATCACTGCTAAATTGCTTTGAGATATTTGAAACTCATCAATAAACATATTTACATTATCATTGTTATTATTCTTTGAATTAGCTGAAGCAGCAAAAAATTTAATATTTTGTAATGATTGAGCACCATTTAATGAAAGTTTTTTCAAGTTGAAAGTGCTTGGTACTATCAATTCTAAACTTTTCAAATCTGGGTTTCCGTTTAAATTCAAAAACTCTAAATTTGGAAAAATTCTTGCAAGATCTAATCTTAAATGTTCATTGAATTTGTTTTTAGAAAGATTAAGTGTCTTCAAAGAAATCAATGGTGATAAACTTTTTGGTATTTCAAAATTTGTTAAATTATTATCCGTCAAATTCAAATGTTCTAAATGCAAATGAGTACCTTCATTTAAAAACTTCAAATCTTTTAAATGCATTGATTTCATAACCAACTCTTTTAGATGTAACAGTTTGCTAATACTGTTGTTAGTATCATTAAATTGTATGTTGTCATTTATTGACAAATCCAGTTTTAGTAAAAAAGGATTTAATTCTTCCAAAATAGCAAGATTTTCCAAAACATCTCTAATAGAATTGCTAGCAAGATTCAGATCAAATGGAGATTCATCAAGCATTTGCGACAGCTTTTCAAAAGATTCTTTACTTATAGAATTAATATCTACATGATATTCTTCTGGTTCCATAGTAATTTCCTGTTGATCTTGAATATCCCTTTCATTCTTTGTAGCTGCTGAATCTTGATCTTCACCTTTTTCTTCAAATTGATCCTCATTTTCATACTCAAAGCTAATATCATTTTGCAGCCCCTGAATTTTAAATTGTTGAGATAAATCACTAACTGCACCTTCATGATCATAAGTTTCATCATAATTAACATTATTTTTTTCAGGATTTATATTTTCTTTCTGTTCCGTTTCATTATAAATTTTTTTGGAAACAAATCTATTATCAAAAAAGCTTTGCCTAGCCATTATTTGTTCAGTATTTATTACATCCTCACTATTATTTTGTAAACTATTAGAGTTGTTAATACTTGTTATGGGATTTACAGTTATAGATTTATTTTCGTTAGTTACATGGCCAATAATTACAGGATTTTCATTATGGTGGTTTTCTTGAAAAGATTTTAATTTTCCTTTCCAATTCCAAACAGCATTAGATTCATGATAAATCATACCAATGTCTTCTGGTGTAGTTGTAGACAGATCACTTTTGTGTTTAATATTAGATTTCGTATCTTCTATATGCTGGCCATTGATAGAAGTTGGTTTATTATTGTTAGAACTAGCGCTTGCTACAGCTGTTGTTGCACTAGAAAATCCACTTTTTCCTGTTATTAAAACATGTGGATTGTTAATATCATTGCTTTTGTACATTTTACGAGCATTTTTATCAAAACCAAATGGTGGAAGAGAGTCATCTTTTTCTTCCATTTCTAAATCCATAGTAGTTTCTGCTTTATTATGGATATTATTATTTAAGCCTAAATTATTTTTAAATACAATTCTATCAAATACTTTTGCAGCTTCTGTAGCAGGACCAATTGATTCGTTTCTGTAATCTTGAAAAGTTTTATGATTACTGCTTTTGGTGTTTAAAGCATTAATATTTTTCATTGGAATATTATCATTAGAAGAACCTATTTCTGATCCAGAAGATGACGCAATTTCACTTGAAACTTGCTTAACATTTTCATGAATTGGATTTTGAAGTTTCATTCCTTGAAAACCTAGAGAGTCAAACATATTATCCTGATTTGATTCCAGCTCTAATTCATGCTGTTGATTAGAATTAAGTTTTTTCTGACCATCTCTGTACAATCTCCATTGTGCTTGACCATTACTAATGTTATTATTATTTCCATCATCATAAATATTATCATAAGAGCTAAACATACCCAAATGATTTAAATGATTTCCTTTATTAGGTGATTTAGAAACTGTTTGTATCATTGAGTTTGTCAAGATTAAGGAGTTTTTAGAATTTTCAGGATTAGTAACATTATTGCTGCTTGCTTCCTTGCTGCTGTTTTTATAAATTACAGATTGTAAACCAGCTTTGTTTGTGCTATATGAGACATTTGAAGTACCATTCCCTTCACTCTCTTCTTCTTCACCATCATCATTTATTAAATATGAATTGTTTAAATCTTCGTTATCTCCTGGAAGATCATTGCTGTCATCTGGATTCAAAGATATATCATAATTGACATAGTTTTCAGAATCGAATTTAGAAACATTGTTATTACTACCATTTAAATTAAATTGAGGATTTCCATCTTCTAATAAATTATTAAGTCCTAATTTTTGGTTTTCAATACTGCTGGATTGCTGAACACCTATAAAATGATAAGATTCTGTATCTTCATCTTCATCTGATACATAAGTTGAAGCAACTTGATTGATGTTAGTTTTATTGTTGGCGTTAAATACGTTCTTTTTGTAAATACTGGTATCTAATTGATTCATAATATTATTGATTAAAATTTATTCAAATTTTTATAATAACAAACAACTCTTTTTCTCTAGTTCAAAAATTTATAAATTTAAAATGATTTTCTTTGGACTAAGATTTTGTTTTTTTTGTTTTAATTGTTTTTTTTTTTTT
>JAJMDL010000076.1:0-24650 GCA_030573575.1 Hanseniaspora sp. CRUB 1602 | reverse complement strand
TACTGCCACTGAAGCAGCCACTACCGCTACCACTGAAGCAGCCACTACCGCTACCACTGAAGCAGCCACTACCGCTACCACTGAAGCAGCCACTACCGCTACCACTGAAGCAGCCACTACCGCTACCACTGAAGCAGCCACTACCGCTACCACTGAAGCAGCCACTACCGCTACCACTGAAGCAGCCACTACCGCTACCACTGAAGCTACTACAGTAACCTCTAGTACTATTGGCTCTTCCACCAAAGCTGCCACTGCTGCCACTGCTTCTACTACTGTTGCTGCTTCCTCTGCCGCTTCTTCTTCCACTGTCGCTGCTGTTTCTACCTATGAAGCTGCCGGTGTTAAACAAGTTATTGCTCCATTAGCTTTAATTGTTCCTTTATTCTTCTTATAAGTTGAATATCTTTGATTAGTTCGTTCTCTAAAAATTTAAAAAACAATCTAACGTTCGTCAAGTTCTTTCTTCCAACATTTAAATCTTCTTTCCAAAAAAAAAAAAAAAACTTTTTAATTCAAAAGTAAATACCCTAACATATGAGTGCTATTTTTACTGATTTAATATTAATAATATTAAAAAAAAAAATCAGGAATTCATCTCATGCTAACAATAATAATAATTTTGCTTATATGTTTTTCTAGAAAAAAAAAAGTCAGCTATTATAACTCTATACAATCGTTAATAATTATATCAACTTATGCTAAAAGTTCTTATAAGTACACTAAAACATTCGTTCCAAAAATGATACTATATAAATAATAATATATAAAATTTGTTTAATCATTTTTTAATTCACCTTCGTTTTTTTTTAAAAGATCCAGTTTAATTATACTAAAAAGATAAGAAAATATATAATTAATAAAAATACTATATTAGTAGTTAAAATCATAGTAATTACTCTTTAGTATCTCAGTTCATTGTCAAATAAAGTATGAAAACTTATTATTCCAAAAAAAAAAGTTTTTTATTATTCACCAAGGGTCCTAAAGAAAATCTTTTGTGTTTATTAAAGATTTATGAAATTTGAAACACTACAAAAAAAAATAAGCAAAAAAAAAGTAAAGATTAAACCATAGGAAAATTTTATTAACCTCAGAAACATTGAATAGTACTATTAAAATTGTTTACTATATGTGCTGAAGAAAAAGAAATAATAAAAACAATAAATATAATAAAACATATATATAAAAAATAGAGAATATATTAAATATGTTGATGTTTAATAACTTTTGATTTAAAATATTTTAAGCAATTGAAGTCAATTTTGAAAAACAAAACAACTTTATATATTTTAATTTCTTTTTTTATCATTGCTAGTAATAAAAGAGAAAATGATTAAACAAATCTATATAAATGTATCATACTCATATTATTTAGTTTCAAATGAATATATTTAATAGATTTTACATTTTTGTTGGTTATTGCGTTTAATAAGTCTCTTCAAATATAATTATTTGTGTTCAGTTTAAGTAATCTTAGTCATGATAATAAAAACAAAGATTAATTGACTTTTTAAAAGTCATTAACAAGATTCAATATTACGATAGATGGTGCCATGTATTTGCAATTTGATATTTCATACGGGATAATATCTTAGTCCAAATTTGGTATGATATTGCCAGAGTAAATACATATATCAACATTGTTTTTGAAAATAAAAGAAATGTACTGAAATTTATAAAAAAGAAGCAGATTTATTTTTATTCTTGTGATGATGAATAATTGCTTTTCTCTCTCTCTTGTTTTTATCTCTCAATATAACTAAATCTTGATTTAAAAACTAAAATTTGCTAAAGTTTTAATAATGGCAGGGTTATCTCCCCTCTATTATTTCTTACAATAACCTCTTTAGTTGTTTCAGTTCAGTCAACAAAGTTATCTGTGAGATCATACAATAATTGTCAGCATAAAAAATATTTTGTTTCCTTATTCTATCATAAGAAAATTCTACAGAGTATTTGGATTTAAGTTTCACAAACTCATCTACTAATTAAATAACATTACATCAAGCTTTTAAAATAAAATTAATACTTATGCCTAATTGTCTCATTCTAAACACCAAAAATTAACATGGTTTTTTAACATAAGAAGCTATTTATCTCATTTGAAACGATTTGCATGTGATTTGTTTAAAACTTTATTTTTTTTTTGCCCTTATTTTTTTTTTTTAGGAGTCGAAAAAAATCAACAAAACAGATTCCCTCCTTATCGTTTATATGAGAGTGTACAATTTGAGAATATTTGGGTGAAGGGAATTTTTTAATTTTTTAAATACAAAATTTGTTTAATATATTCAATGTATAAGGATCGTATGTCGAATGTATAGTCGAGTTTTTTCAGTATTCATAAAACATATTTTATATAAAAAAAATAAAATACACCGGAATAGTGAGTGAAATAATATTATTAATATTAATTTTTAAATAATGGATTTATATATGCGCTTATTGACAAACATGGTAAACATGTGTATGCAGGTGCATTGAAGGGAAAGGCATGTTTCAGAATAACAAAAAAAAAAAAAATAAACAAAATTAATTTAATTTAATTTGTCCAAAAAAAAATCTAGACCAATGAAATAACTATTATTACTACTTTATTTCACCCATTCTCCGGTTTTTTTCAAAAAATTGTTTATTTTTATTTTTTTTTTTAACTTCGCTTTAATTTGAAAAAACAAATTATTACACCGAGATTTAAGTTATTTTACTGTGTGGCACAGTTATCTCCCACTCCTCGTGCATTGTGTGGAGATAAGAGATAATTGTGCAAAATTTATTTATAGCAGTAATATTATTTTTTATATTAGAGCAATTTATTATTATTATTAATATTAATTTTTTAAAAAAAAATATAAGGGATCTTTATCAATTGTTATTTGTAATTATTACTTTTACCCTTTCAATATTTCCCTTAAAAGTTAAATAATTGTGGGTTCAAATTAAATAAACATTATTGCTTTTTGATTATTTTTTTTTAGAACTAATGATTATTATTTTGAATTACAAGGCTATGTTTTTTAAAAAAAAAAACAGTGATAATTTTTTTTTTGATTATGAAGAAGATGAAGGTGTGCCTTTAGATTATTTTTAATTTTGAAAAAGGGGCAGAAAAATAAATAATAAATGTTTGAAAATTAAAAGGGGATAGAAAAAACAATTTACTCTTAATTAACTTTTAATTAAAGTTGTTTTCATTTCTTTTAAAATAACTTCATTTTATATATTTTATTTGTACTGTCATTGCTTTTTATTAATATTTTTATTATTAACTATGTATTAAAATTTCTATTAGCTGTATTCAGAAAAAAAAAATATATGTATATGATTTATGCAGATGCTTATATATATTTTTTTTTACTTTAAAAGGTTAAGCAACGTGCATCATTTCTCTTTTAGGAAAAGAAAATTTTTATTCACTTATGCATGTTTTCGTTTAAAAGATATGATTCCTTACATTATTTTCCAAAAAAAAAATTTTTTTTTTTTACACCACTAAATCATAAAATAAATAAATATATATTTTTTAAAATGTTTCATGTTGTTTTGTCAACCTCTTAGAAATGTCCACACAAATTTGTTTAAAAAAAAAATAATACATTTATGAATCCCTGCATAAAATGCAAGTCCAGAATAACTTAGTTGCTTAAAAACTTTGTTTAAAAATAATTTTTTAACCATATTATTAGTGGCAAATTTTTTTTTTTTCTTATTTATTGCTTTTTTTAAACAATTGACGAGGCTTGAGGGGGAATTTCCATTGACATTATTTGATTTTATTATTATAATTTGAAAAATAAGGGATTTAAATTAAAAAAAAATTTTCATTATTTATTTTTGGATTGTTATATAAAAAAAAGATATAATTATCAAATTTTGAATTTTTTTTATTTTTTATTTTTTAAACTTTAAATTTATATATCATAATTAGAACAATTTATTATTATTTTGATTTTTTCATTTTTTTTTATTATTATTAATAGAATAAAAAAAATTAATAATTTAAAAATAACCAGAACATATATTCTATTAATAAAACTTTTCTCAAAACTAAATAAATAAATACAAGTAATGTTGTTCAAAAACGCCTTATTAGTCGGTGCTATTGCCACTGCTGCCCAAGCTGCTTACGCTAACGGTACCACCTCTTCCAACTCTACCTCCTCTGTTGCCACTACTTCCGGTAGCTCTTCCAGTTCTGCTTCTATTTCAGTAACTTCTACTGATTCTTCTTCCGCCACCTCTTCCGGTGTCTCTACCTCTTCTGCTGCTTCTTCTTCCAACACCACCTCCTCCGCTGCCACCTCTTCTGGTGCTTCTACCTCTTCTAGTGCTTCTATCACTTCCTCTGCTGCTTCTAGCTCCGTTGCCTCTAGCTCTGCTTCTTCCAACACCACCTCCTCCGCTGCCACCTCTTCTGGTGCTTCTACCTCTTCTAGTGCTTCTATCACTTCCTCTGCTGCTTCTAGCTCCGTTGTCTCTAGCTCTGCTTCTTCCAACACCACCACTTCTGGTGCTTCTACCTCCTCTAGTGCTTCTATCACTTCTTCTACCTCTGGTTCTGTCTCTTCTTCTAGTGCTTCCTCTACCTCTGCTTCTAGCACCTCTTCTTCCACCCCTACTTCTTCCGGTTCTTTACCAGCTGACAGTGACTTTATCTTCCCAGGTAACTACATTGTTGACGGTGTTGCCAGCTTCAAGTTCGGTGTCAACCTTGGTGATTACGACTTCACCTACGGTTACTGTAACTCTAGTGGTGCTGATGTTCCATATGTTTCTGGTTCTCCATACTTTGAATTCGTTGATTCCGAAAACAACGCTACTACCCCAGCTTCTTCTACCGGTAATGATGAAACTACCGGTTTCTTCTTATACTTATCTGGTTCCGTCCCAACTGGTTACGATCAAGCCTTCTTTGGTTACCAAGCTACCGCTGGTTCTGCTGCTAGTATCTCTGAAGTTTCTGATTTCTGGTTACCAGTTTACGGTCAAAAGAGAGCTGAAGCTACCTACGTTAAGTACACTGTTACCTTAGTTGCTGACTCTACTGGTGGTTCTGGTTCTGTCACTTCTGTTACTGTTACTGCTGACTTAACTATTTCTTCCTCTACTTCTACTTCTTCTTCCGCTACTTCTTCTGGTTCTTCTACTGCTACTTCTTCTGGTTCTTCTTCTGAAACCACTACTGCTTCTGGTTCTTCTGCTGCCGTTTCCTCTTCTACCGCTACTGTCTCTGAAGAAACTACTACCATTGTCACCATCACCTCTTGTTCTGACAATGCTTGTTCTTTAACCACTTCTGCTGCTTTAGTTTCTGTTGCTACTGAAACTGTTTCTGGTACTATCACCGAATACACCACTTACTGTCCATTAACCGGCAGCACCACCACTACTTCTGAAGAAACCACCACTGTTGTTACCATTACTTCTTGTTCCGACAACGCTTGTACTTTAGCTACTTCCACTGCTTTAGTCTCTATTGCTACTGAAACTTTAGCTGGTACAGTTACTGAATACACTACTTACTGTCCATTAACTGCTACTACTGCCACCGAAGCTGCCACTGCTACTACTGCCACTGAAGCCGCTACTGAAGGTACTACTGCCACTGAAGCCGCTACTACCACTGGTTCTACTGTCACTAAGGCTGTTACCGTTACTTCTAGCACTACTGGTGCTTCCACTAAGGCTGCCACTGCTTCTACTACTGTTGCTGCTGTCTCTGCCTCTACTACCGTTGCTGCTTCCTCTGCCGTTGCCTCTTCAACTGTCGCTGCTGTTTCTACCTATGAAGCTGCCGGTGTCAAGCAAGTTATTGCTCCATTAGCTTTAATTGTTCCTTTATTCTTCTTATAAGTTGAATATTTTTAATTAGTTCGTTTTTTAAACTCTAACAAAAATAATAATAAAAACAATCTAATGTTCGTTAAGTTCTTTATTCCAACACTTAAAACCCTCTTTGAGCTTTTGAAAAATTTTATAATTTAAAAGTAAATACCCTAACAAATGAGTACTTTTTTTATATTATTAATAACAATAAAAAAATCAGTAATACATTTCATGCCAACAATAATAATAACTTTGTTTTTTTTTTTAAGAAAAAAAAAATTAATTATTAAAACTCTACACTATCGTTAAATATTATATTAACTTATACTACAAGTTTTTATAATGTCATTGAAACGTTCGCTTCAAAAAATAATACTATATAAATTGATTTTCAATAAATCATTTCTTAATTTAACTTCGTTTTTTTTAAATTTTAATGCTACTAAAAACAAAAAAAAAGATTTATAACAATAATCAATAATTAAATAATTATGTTTTTGTTAAAATTTTTTAATTAATATGAATATATATTGATATAAATATATTTTGTTTTTACATTCTATTGGCTTTAAATGTGTGTTTTACCATCAATTTGGTTTACTTTCGATTCAGAAACAAGATCTTTCAATTCAACTTCAAACAAAGCACCATTTAAATCATCATTTGTTGTCCCTTTTGTATCGATTGTTTGAGAAGCTGTTGTTACAATGATTTTATTAGATCTAGCGCTTAAACAACAACATGAAATTCTGTTTGCGTCAGGAATCAAATATTGATAAACCAATTTTCCTTCATCTAAATCATAAACTTGAATTTTGCTTGTTGACCAAACAGCAGTAACAAAATATTTGTTATTTAAAATAAAAGAACCATCTGGTTCTGGAGAGTCAAATTCTTGATTGTTAGCTTTGATATCAATTTTCTTTACAGCATCTTTGACCCAGTTTTGAGAGACATATGGAATTTCTAAAATTTGGAAATTTAAAGAATCTGTCAAGTAAATCTTGTCTTTACCAACAAAATTAATACTATTAGGTATCTTTATACCATCATAAACGCAACTACATTCAATAGTTTCACCAAGTTTAAATTTCATAACAGCCCCTTCTAAAGTACAGTCACCAACATGAAAATCATTCATGATACCAATATAAAATACAGACTTGTCATTAGGATCTGAGTTACCATCATTAGATCTCATTCTATCCCAATCTCTTTCTAAAGAAGAAGAGGAATACAAAGCAACATATTCCCAGCTATTTTTTGTTATATCAGCTTTAGCTAAGCCATATTTGCCTCCAAAATAAACCACATCAGCATCACTTTCAGATGGAATAACGCATCCTACTCTTTCAGGAAATGATTCTCCTTGTCTAGCTTTAATCTGAATTTGCTTTAAATCAGTTTTATCTTTCTTCATACTATAGATGTTTGCTTTATAAACATCAATCCAATAATATCTTTCATGTGTGGCTGAATAAACACAACCTTCACTTAACCGAGAATCTAAGACATTTTCAAACAAACTTGCTTGATCTTTGAATACTTGAACAGTCATTTTTTAATTAAAAAAAAAATATATATATATGTATCTATAATAATGTTTATAATAGGACACACTGGCTTATGAGATTTTTTTTTTTTTTTTAAATGTATTTCTTTAAATCAATATCTATTTTATAGGCTCTATTTATACAAAACTATAAAAATTCATCCATTTCTCCTGTTTAAAAAAAAAAAAATTACAAGATTTTAACGGAAATCAGATTTCCGTATTTTATTTTTGCAAAAAAAACAAAAAAGTTTAAAAGGTCTTACCCGGATTCGAACCGGGGTTGGTCGGATCAAAACCGACAGTGATAACCACTACACTATAAAACCATTACAAAACTTCAAAATTTTTAAAAAAACAATCAATTTTTGAGCAGCATATAATTAAATTAAATATTATCGTTGTTTTTAATTGGTATTTGTTTCTTGGAAAAACACTTAAGCATTGAGTATTAAGCTATTTTTTCAGATACATGTTAAGAAGAAAGGGTGGATTTAAATATTGAATATATTATTTTCACATATAATTCACGCGCTATTTGCTCAAGAAAATCAAAATGTTAAAAATAAAAAAAAAAATTTTTTTTTTTCTGTTTCTTCAAAGTTTTTCTTTTCTGAAAAAAATTTTTTTTTTTTTTTCAACGAAGGATATTTTAAATATTTTAATGATACTTAAATTATTTCATTAACATCTATATAAGAAAAGAAATTTTATATTTGTCCAAAGAATAAAAGCTTTTAACCATTTTTTTGCTAATTAATTTTTATTGTTCAAAATGTTGGCTTCTAGAAATATTATAAAAAGAACTGGGCTTACTCTAAAGAGAAGCAATACCAAATATAACACAACTACATTAAACATAATCAACAATTCATTTACTTCAACAAAGAGATATATTTTAACAGATGCATCTTTGATTAACAAAAATAGATTTTCAGAAGAATTGAATGTTATTAATGAAAGTTTAAATGGTACTTTAAGAGTTATCAAAATGAATCCATCTAAAGGAAATGAAAACTTATATTTAAATGCTGAAACTTTAGATTTATTACATCAAAACTTGACAACTTTTTTAACTTCTCCTGTTTGTGAATGTGTCATTGTTAACTCTGTAATTGAAGGTGAAACATTATCTAAGGGTATAAATCCTCAAGAATTGAAGAACTTAGTTTCTTTAGACCAAGAAAACAGAGTTAGAGAGTCTATCCAATTTTTAAAGTATCCATATAAGATTGCTTCCGACTTGTTAAATGCAAAAAAACCTGTCGTATTTGTATACAACGGTAAATCTGAAAGCACAATAAATTCACTAGGTAATCTAGCATCATTGAAAATTTCTACTGAATTCACCCAATGGTCCATGAACCAATTACAAAATGGACTTTTGCCTGACTTGGCTGTTACAGCTATTTTACCAAAGTTAACCACTGTTGGTGGTACAAACGGTCAATTGGGTATTTACTTATTAATGACAGGTGATACTTTATCTGGTGAAGATGCTTATTTATCCGGTATTTCTACTCACTATATTCCATATGATGCTATTGATGATGCCATTTCAAGATTGTCTGATTGCAATTTTTACAAGAACAAAGCTTATTTGAAATTGGAAGCTTTAACTTTGAATACTGAAATTTTGAAGAAAAACACTAAAAGAGGTGTTGTTAGTAGTGATGCTATTGATTTTTTGAAAAAAGAAAACTATAAAATATACAACAGAATTGCTTTGGAACAATATAGTTCTGCTTTAGAAGAATTTGCACAACCAGTCAATAGTATAAACAGAAATTACAAATATAAATATTCTAAGGAAGTTTTACAAGTTATAGAATATGGATTTGATATTTTGAATACTGAGAATTTGAACAATGATTTGATTCATAAAGATATAATCAACAGATTAAGCAAAATCGTAGCATACAATGGTGGCTCTGAATTTAACATTGAATGGAATGCTGCTCACAAACAATTTGCTAAAGAGACTTTAGATAAGTTAGCTAACGTATCTGATGCTTTGTTGCAAATTGCTACTAGAATGATTGTTCATAACTCTCAAGCTACTGATTTCAAACAAATTCTAGCTAATGACCAATTATTATCAGCCGAATTTATTTCTAACAATACGCTACTGAATAATATTAATACCAAGAATGATGAAATTGTTCCTGGTGAAAAAGTCATGTCTCTATTGAAAGTGACAGGAAATAAGAAACAAAACTTTGGTTCTACAGGGATTTCAGGTTTCAACAAAAACATGCTTCAGTTAGGATTGATTAAAGAGTCTGAGTTAAAGAAGTTACTGAAGAAGGATAGTTTCAAAAAAATTTCTTCTAAAGATCAACTACTAGAAAGAATTGAACATTTGACTCATTATGGAGGTAAGACTAGTAATCATAGATATTTAAAGTCATTAGTATTTGATAGATGTTTAAGTCAAAATAATGGTAATTTAACTTGGAAAACTATAGTGGAAAAGAAGACTACTATTGCTGTTAATCCAACAGAACCAGTCAACAATTCAGGCAACTTGTTTGTTGAACAAAAAAATGATACAGAATTAGACTTAGAAGCTACATTAGAACAATTTGAAAAGAAAAATGATGAACAAAAATAAAATCATTCCCAATGCAAATTTTATGTACATATATTTTTTGAATTATATAACAAAACATGTAAATATAACTGCTTAGTTAATAACAGAAACAAATAATAATAATTTATATAAGCATATTTAAAGTTTTAGCTTGCTTTATTTATTTTTTATTACTTGTCGGATTTAAATTTTACTTACGAGTTTTTTTTTTTATTATTATAAGAATGTGGCAAAATCTAATCTTTACAAAAGAACTTAAAATTATCAGAAAAAAAACAACAACCCCTAAGAATTACATCAATTAAATATGACTTTAATTAAGGACATTCCATCAACTATATATAAAGATGAATGTGGATACTGTTTTAAAAATGAAAAAAATAGATTTTATAAAGATACATTAAATGTATTAAACTTATGTCTTGATTGTTTTCAAGCATTTTGTGATGATGACTTACCGAAGCATTTAAAAGCTGACAATTCACATACTAGATTTTTAAAATATTATAGAACAGAAAAAGAGTTAACAGATAGTAATGGTGAAACAGCAGATATTCAAAAATCTAAAAAGATTAAATTAGAAGTTGTAAATGAATTATCAGAACAAGAAAAATATGACTCTTTTTGGCAAATTATTACTAAAAATCCATTAACCAAATCTTTTGAAATAAAATTAAATAGTAATGATACTAAAACTGAAAACAACAAAGACTTATTTGCTTGGGTTCAAAAAATTTTGGAAAAAAAGTCTATTGAGTTTCAAGAACAAGATCAACAATGGAAATTAGAAGTCAAAACTTGTGATCACACTATTACATTAGAGAAAAATTTTAATAACCAACCTTTAAACATACCTAAAGAAAATATAAAGTGTAGTCAGTGTGAATTAAATGATAACTTATGGATTTGCTTACATTGTGGAAATTTGGGTTGTGGCAGAGAACAGGTTGGTTTGAAAGGCCATTCACATGCCGTTGAACATCAAAAAGCAAACAGTGATCATTGTTTAGTAGTCAAACTTGGATCTCTTAGTGGAGAAAATAGAGACATTTATTGTTATAAATGTGATGATGAAGTCACAATCAGTAAACCTTTTGAAGACAATTTTAATAATAACTTACTTGCTAATTTGAAAATGAATTTAAGAGTACCAACAGAAAAGACTCTTTCCGAGTTGAATGTAGAACAAAATATGAAATGGGATTTTAAAATGACTGATTCTTCAGGAAATAATCTATGTAGTTTATCTCCTAACAAAAATTTAGGTACTGGATTGCTGAATCTGGGAAATTCTTGTTATTTTAATACCATCATCCAAGCAATCTTCAACGGAGGTATAGGCATAAATGATTATAATGTACTACAAAATGATCCTACTTTTGAAAAATTACTTGAAAGTGTTGTTTATGTAAACACAAATGCAAAGATACAATTAAACAAATTAGTACAAGCAATTCAAACAAACCCAGAGCAATATCAAAATGGAGTTAAACCACTTATTTTTAAAAAAATAGTTTCCAGTGGTAATGAAGAATTTTGTTCTGGAAGACAACAAGATGCCATGGAATTTTTCACTTATTTTTTGACTTTTTTGGATGAAAAGATTTTAGACAAGCATAACCAAATTAATGACAAAATTTTTAAATTTAATTTAATTAATAAACTATATTGTTTCAATGGTTGTCAAATGTATAAATTATTAGAAAATTATGCTGAAGAATGTGTCAATATTCCACTAGACGAGAATCTTGAAACTCAATCATTATTGGAAAAATTTAATGATGTTTTTGCTACAAAGACTACGGAAATAAATTTTCATTGTCCAAACTGTTCAACTATTATGGAATCTAAATTAGAATTTGAATCTTTTCCTAAAACTTTAATTTTGAATCCAACAAGAATCAAAATTGATAATTGGGAACCAACAAAGACAAGTGCTAGATTATTGGTTCCTGAATTGTTAGATTTGTCTGACAAAATATTTACTACTGTTGCTGATGAACTTATTATTAAAGAAGATGATTTGCCAGAATTTAAACCAAAAGAAGAATTATTATCTCAACTGATAGAATTTTCAGGCTTTTCTAGAAATGGCTGCATAAGAGGTTTGAAACAAACAAACAATGACTCCAATTTGGAGGTAGCTTTAAATTGGATGTTTGAACATTTAGAAGATGCTAATTTTAATGATCCATTAGAAAAAGACACACCTGTAGGTATAAATATAAATACAGAAAGCTTAATGACAATGCAAAATATGGGATTACCAGAAAAATTATGCAAAAAAGGTTTACATTTGAACAATGGTCATATTGAACAAGCATTAGATTGGGTTTTCAATAATATGGACGATAATGGAGAAATTGAAATTAAACAAGAAAAACCAAAGACTGATTCTTATGGTGATAAATTAGTTTCTAATCCAATTCAATATAAATTAACAAGTGTCATTTGCCATAAAGGTAATTCTGTCCATTCAGGTCACTATGTTATCTTTATTAAAAAAATGATACAAGGTGAAGAAAGATGGGTTTTGTATAATGATGAAAAGATAATATTAATTAATGAATTAAACGCCAATGAAATTGATGATATTCAAGTTAATGGTTACATTTATATTTACAAGAGATTATAAATAAAATAGATATATATTTACTTCAAAGAAAGAGAGAAAATTTATTAAAAAAAAAACAGAATTAAAAACCTTTAATTAATAACATTTTAAACAAATTTCTTAAAAGAATATAAAAAAAATAAAATGCATCGGCCGGGAATCGAACCCGGAGCTCAACGATGGCAACGTTGAATTTTACCATTAAACCACCGATGCTTGGTGGTCGACATCAAAAGTTAATATCTAAATGCATCGGCCGGGAATCGAACCCGGAGCTCAACGATGGCAACGTTGAATTTTACCATTAAACCACCGATGCATGATGGATCAATAAGATTTTAACATACTGCATCGGCCGGGAATCGAACCCGGAGCTCAACGATGGCAACGTTGAATTTTACCATTAAACCACCGATGCTTGTAAAATCTTATTGGACAAAAATATTGACACTTCACCTAGTAAAAAAATAAGTAGTCACATGTGCATTGCTTTTTTGAATGGATTCTATTTTTTTGATTTGATTTGTAAATGTTATATGTTTGTATATCTTTTTTTAAAATGACAATACAACTATTGGTAATGTGATAGCTATTTCTACAAAATTTTTAAAACAGAGATTAAATATATATATATACTTGTTTTAAATAGTAACAGATTTGATTGTTTAAAGTACTTTTTAAAAGGTAAATTGACTTACGCGTTTATCCCTAAAAAAGGATACTAATTTTTTTCTTGAAAATTTTTTTTTTTTGCTTTGTTTTTTTTTATTGTTATCTTTTTTCTTTCTAAAAAAAAAAATTTTTTTTTCTTTTTTTAAATATTGTTTTTACTTTTTGTTGATGTTCATATGAGGAGAATATTTATATGGTGGCAAAAAAAAAACCCCATAAACAGTTTCCAGCTACCCTAAGATTATTATTATTATTAAGATTAGAATTAATCTGAAATATTTTAATAAATTACTTAAAAGTAATTCAGGTTCTTTACCCATCCAAAGAGATCTATTTTTTTTTTTTTTTGCAATTTGGACTTACCATGGACAGTTCTTTTTCTCATGTATCATTTAATAATGGTGCGAATAATTCTGTTGTTTTCCAAGATCAATTAGATATAAACAGTTCACCAACACAACAGCTAAACTATGCAAAACCTAGTCAACAACACCACCCAACAATTATTAACAACAACAATAATCCAAACAGTAATTTGCAAAGAAAATCCTCTTTACTATACCAACATTATACTAATGCTGATCATAACGGGTCTAGAATTATGAGTGAAACTGTTGGCAATTACACCATGGGAACAGACTATTATAATGGTGGCAATCAGTCTTTTTCAAATATTAATGAAAACGGTGTATACGGAAACACAGGTATCAACAATGCTGACGGTTCATATTGGAACGGAAATACCTCTATAACCCAATCTCCAAGTCAACAAACTTCTAATTTGTATAATGGAAAACAAAATGCCAACATAAGTCACAGAAATATTACTGCTCCTGTTTTTAAAAATGGTTCCAATAGCAACGGTTATGCAGGCTACTCTCCATCAGCTGCAACAACTATGGTATCTGGAACATTGACAAGAGGTGGCAAAAGCCCTACTGCTAATAATAATGCTAACTCAAATTTGAAAAGAGCAATTTCTATTAAAAACAATGGATTAAATGATACCTTTGATTCACCCAATATTAGGAATGAATCCCCTTTCACTAGTAAGAGAACATTAAGTTTCAAAAATTCTGCTATACCAATAAATTCAGCTTTAAATCATGAAGAACAGGACAACTATAAAATGGAGTTGAAAATAAAAGATTCTCAAATTGAATCTCTTGAACAGGAGATTGAAATTTTAAAGAAAATGTTAAAATTAAAAACATCCGGAACCTTAAAAGTGGAAAACAAAACGAATGAACTTGATATGAATAATGATGTGACAACCAACAATACTAATACTATTAAAGATGCATTGGATATAAAAAACATGGAATCTATGGATAATTACCAAGATAGTTTTTTTTTTCAACTTGCTAAAAGAAATACAAATAGTTTAGATGATGAACTTTATATGTTTCCTGAGATTCCAAACTCTATAAATGAACTTATCAGCAGATTATCCAAGAGAAATGAAGCTAATAATGCAAAGATTAAAGATTTGGAGACAAGATTAGATTCATTATTAACAGCTGTTATGATGAACCCTATGAATATCAGTGGAAATAGTAATATTCTAAATAATATACCAACAGAGCATGGTAGATATGATGAAGAAGCTATTGCTCATAAATTAGTCGTTAGATTAGAAACTTTAACTAAAGAAAACGAGGAAATGGGAAAAATGCTGAGTTACGGAAGAAGTAAAGAGTACCAAATAGATATAAAACTTTTGAAAAGAGAAAATGAAATTTTAAAAGCTAAAATCAAAGAACTGTCACTAAAAAAAAAATAATAACTATAACAATGTTTTTCTTTTTGTTCAAAAAAAGTTGAAACGATATAAAAACAAAATAATAATAATTACAATAAACATAAACATAGCACTCATATAGCCATCTAGTTTCATCAGCATTTTTTGCTTTGTTTTTTTTGCTAACTAATATATATATATATATATATAAAGCTATTTAAGAAAAAAAAAAAGAAAATATAATTTCTAAATCTAAAGAAAAATAAAAAAAGAGGGGCATTTTTATAAAATAATAGTTTTTTTTTTACCCTTCAAAGTTTATATATAAATAATCATTTACTTTATAATTTATTTTTGTCTTCTGTTTTGAACACCCTTAGCTAATAATCTCAAAACTTCATCAGTAGTATCCCAAGAAATACAAGCATCAGTTATGGAGCAACCGTAAATTAACTTACTTAGGTTTTCTTCTGTTGGGTCCTTTGGTAGATCTTGTCTACCTTCAACTAAGTTACTTTCAATCATAACACCACAGATAGCTTTTTCACCATTAGTTAATTGTTCGTATATAGATTGAGCAACCTTTGGTTGGTTTCTGTAGTCCTTGTTGGAGTTACCATGAGAACAATCAATCATAATCTTTGATTGCTTGGTATTTGGAACAATAATATTGGCTTTGGTTAAAATTTCTTTAGTTTCCTTAATGCTATCAGCATCGTAGTTGGTACCTTTTTTACCACCTCTTAAAATAACAATACAGTCATCATTACCTTTAGTAGCAACAATGGCAGAATGACCAGTCTTTGTGACAGATAGGAAGTAGTGACCGAAAGAAGCAGCTTTGATAGCATCAATACTGACTTGTAAACCACCATCAGTACCGTTTTTGAAACCGATTGGGAAAGATAAACCGGAAGCTAATTCTCTGTGTAATTGAGATTCAGTAGTTCTGGCACCAATAGCACCAAAGGAAAAACAGTCAGCTAAAAATTGAGGAGAAATGGTGTCCAACATTTCAGAAGCAATTGGCAAAGTTTCGGTTAATTGTGTGAACATTCTTCTAGAAACTTCTAAACCCTTGTTAATTTGATAAGTATTGTTCAAATCTGGATCATTAATCAAACCTTTCCAACCAACAGTAGTTCTTGGTTTTTCTAAATAAGCTCTCATAATGATAACTAAATCTTTTTCTAAATCTTTAGCAAGTTTAGCTAATTTCAAAGAGTATTCAATGGCAGCTTTTGGATCATGAATAGAACATGGTCCAACAACAATAATTAATCTGTCATCTTCACCAGAAATGATATTACTAACGTCTTCTCTAGCTTTTAAAATATTAAGCTTAGCAGCATCAGAAATTGGGTATTTGGCTTGTAATTGATCTGGTGTATTGGTTAATGTTTCATATCCAATAATTCTTGAATCTTCTAATCTTGATCTGTCACCTAAGTAAGTATTTTTAGACAATGGCATTTTTCTATTAGTATTATTTAATCAAATAATATGTATGTGTGTATGGTTTTTGAATATATTATGATTCTTTAAAATATATATTTTGTTTTGTTATTTTTAAAATTTTTTAAACATATAAGCAGAAAACTGACGAAAAGACTGAATTTTTTTTTTTTTTTCCAGAGTCGATCATCGTAGATGACTCACTTTAATGAGCTTTTTTTTTTCCCCCTCATAAATATTACAAAAACAGCCAAAATAGAAAAAGAAAAAAAAAAGAAAAGGTAGAAAAAAAGGCATTTGCAGACTTTTTTTTTTTTTCAGGTTTATACGGATTTAAAAAAACAGAAAAGAAAGTAAAGAAAAACTACGTAAACTTTAAATAAAATCTAAATGATCACATGTTTGAGTTGTCTATTTAATTAATTGGAATATCAAAATAATAATAACAGGAGGTTTGATTTATAAAATATCTATATGTCCATGTAGTTGTTTGGAAGAATTAATTATGCTTACCCAATCACTTTTTATAACATAATATGTTTCCAAAATGGCAAGAATCAATATACCTACACCTAATCCAATCCAGAAACCATAAATATTTAAACCAGTATTGAATGCTAAAATTATTCCCAATGGAAGACCTATAATATAATAAGAAAAAATGTTTAAAAAACCACCTATTCTTTGTCTTCCTTGAGATCTCAAAATTCCTGCTGAAACAATATTGAATACATCATATAATTGATTGAATGCAATGATTTTTAAAATTTTTGTTGCTATTTTAGATACTTCTGGATCACTAGTAAACATTAATGTTAAACTTTTTCCTAAAAATAAAAATATTGAACAATTTATTAAGAACAATGTAGTTGCCATTTTAACTAAAGCCAGTTTAGTTATTATCTTACATTTTACCAAATCATTTCTACCAATTTGATATGCTAATCTATTAGATATAGCAACACCAAATGAGAATGGAATTTGGAAAATTAATGATTGTAAAGATGCTGCAACAGACTGGGCAGCTAAAGCAGTATTACCAAACTTAGCAGATAGAACTGTCAGAACCTCAAAAGCAAAAAATTCAGCTTCAAGCATAATTATACCTGGAATAGCTAGATTTATTAAAGTAGACCAGCCAGTAAAATATTCTCTTATCTGGCAGTTTTTATATTCCTTAAATACTGGTGTTGTAGTGGTTTTAAAAGTTACTAAAAAACCAATTAAATTATAAGTTATAACAGCAGAAATAGGTGCTCCAATAAAACCAATTTTTGCAACTAAGGAAAAATTTAAAATAATATTTATTGGAACACCAATAAATAATAATTTTCTTCCTGTATCAAAATCTTCTTGTGCTTGTAAAATTTTTTTCCCACATTCAAAAAAAACATAACCAGGAATGGAAAAAGACATGATCTTTAAATATGTAGAAGCATACTTTATGATTTCTGCATCATCAACAATTAAACTCAACCACTTATGACTGCAACACCAGATTATCATCAATGGAATAGACACTAAAAATGAAATAACAATACATTGTGCATAAAATAACCAAACATTTTTATATTTTTTCAATCCAAATGCTTGTGGACAAAGGGTATCTAGAGAAGTTGCCATACCAATCAATATACAACAACTGACTTGAAAAGTTACATTTGCTATGGAAACACCTCCTAATTGCACAACACCTAGTTTACCAGTTGAGATAATAGTGATAGTTGTAATAAAGAATTGAAGAAGAAAAGTTATTGATAATGAAAAAGAGTTTTTTGAAATCTCTTTCAACTCAAAATGTTCAACTTGTTTTTCATCAATTTCAATATCAATTTCTTGTTTTACAGAACCATAAAAGTTAGCATCTTGATCAGGCGATATCAATAAGGAATCATTAGTTTCAGATATAATAATTGAACTATCTGTCATTTCAAATAACAGCTACAGGTTTATGGTTGTTTAAAAAAAAAAACACAAGTAATTATCATTTATTTGCTTTTCGAAAACCACTTTAAAAATTATCTCAGAATCTTATGATGATAAAAATGATATAGATTTTATATTTAAATAGTCCGAGAATTATATCTATCTCGCTTCTTTTTTTTTTTTTTTAGCGATAGAAATTTTTATTTCCAGAATAACTTAGAGTGCAAAAAAAAAATAAAAAAAAATAAGCGAATTAAAATATGGCTGAAAACAAAATTTACCCTGCAACTTGAGATGAATGAAGTTTAACAATATATATATATGATTAACTATTCTAACAACAGTTTATATTCAATAGTCCACTACCAAGTTAAAACATCTTGACCTTCCAATGTGTATATTTCATCATTACTGATATCATCATTATCCTTATTCCAAGTCTTTTCTAATCTCAATAAGTTATGTTTAGTTAATCTTTCAAATGCCTTACCGTTAAGTTTGTAATATTGCCTGACAATATCTCTATTTCTTGATTGATTAGCATTCAGACCAGCCAACAAGATTGCAAAATTACAATAACAGGTTCTTAAGTTCTCAGGTGGATGTCTGCTAGTTAAAAGCCAATCAAATTTATTACATATCTTGCTAACAATTTCCTGAATAATTATTGAATCCCTTGGCAAACCAATGAATTTCATTAAAACAATTAATAAAAAAGATAAAACTTGACATTGATGTGAGATATCATACCAACTAATAGCAATTTGTTGACTGTCTATTAAAGTTATCAAATCTACACCAAAATCTTTTACTGGAATACCTGTTTCATTGTATGGATTTAGTGGATGTAATGGATCCTCGATTGGAATAATGCCTGATTTATTTATAAATTCAATTTCAAGTTGAACATCAATATCATGCAAAATCTTTTGGATTCTGAAATAACTTAAGTTGTCATCAAACTCATCTGTAATAATTTTAGTTGTAGTGGAATTCCAAAGCAAATAATCCAAGTTTTTATTAAAAATTCCTTTTTCTTGAAAATAATTTTTTTCTGATTTTCTAATATGGTTTAAGTTTTTAATAACTTCTTTAATAACACAATCAAATGATTCAGCATGCCCTCTTAACAAATTGAACTCGCTTTTTAGTGGAATAATAACATTTAAACTTCTTAATGAATCTAAATAAGTTTCATTTTGTAAGTTGAAAATATTATCCAAATCATTATCCTCAACTAAAGAGCCACCAAGAACAGTAGAAATATGAGCAAATGTTTCAATAACTTTAAACCAGCATTTACATAAGTTTAAAATTTTAGAATCAGAATCAATTTTCTCAAACAATTTTGTCACACCTTTCAAATGAGATCTCCATTGAGAATTCATAGAATAAACACAATCCCAAGCTAGTAAAATGACTGTTAAAATTATAGGTTCAATCTTTGTTTGAAGTTTACCTTCTTCTTGAAATTGAGTAGACAGTAATGATAAACAATGGTTTAAATATTGACAATAAAATTTTTCATCTTCATCACTATCATCATCATTATTTCCACCATAAATATTGCTATTGAGACTTTCAAAACTTTGGTTTTGCAATTCTCCATTTATCATTTCACTATATGGTTCTGATTTATTAGCACGCAATGGTTTTTTCCTATTACTGATACTAGCACCAATGGCTAGAATACTACTCAAAAGATAATCTTCAGTCTTTGCAAATGATAAGAGAGCATCTCTCAATGGATTTATTTGATGCTGGGTGAATGGTGCAATGGAATCCATACAATCATGATAAAACACTTTCAAATACTTGTCATGATCTTTCCCTAAACTGAAAGATTCCAGTGGAGTGTTTACAGTGATTGGTGAATCAATTGATACTGTTGTTGGAATATTTTCTATAAAAGATTTTGGTGATTTTCTGTCACTCCCAACTGTAGAAGGCATAGGAGAATCTCTAAGTGAAGATTGCATTTGGTTTAAACTAATTGGATTTACAATGGGCTGAGCTATAGGAGATCTGTTGAAATTAGAAAGTCCAGAAGCTTCAATGACCAATTCATTATAATTTAGTAAGTTAGGTGTAAATGTTTCTTGTTTCACTGAATCTGCAGGGTTCACCAGTGAAGTTGCATTTGTATTTTTGGCATATTCAAAAGATGCTTTATTGCTATTAGTTTCTTTTGATTTGTTGATGTTTTTTGTAAAAACGTCATCCAAAGAAATGCTGTTGTAATCATCAAAATTCAGTTGGGAATCATTTAACTTCATAGAAACTATATCATTTAAATTTTGGAAAATCAAATTTACATCTGCCTCATCAAGATCTAGTCCTGCCAAAAAATGTTCGTTATTACTTTTTGCCACAATAGGTTTAGAATTATATGTAGGCACAGGAACAATAGAATCATAATCATAACCATGAGTATTATTATTATTAGTGTTTTTCTCAGAAGTTTCATCCTTTGAAACTGCTTTTTTTGTTGTTCTTTTTCTTGGTGTAGTTTTTCTCTTTACATTTTTTGGGTTAAAAATATAAATACATTCACGACCAAGTCTTTTGCAATCCCAACAAGTACTTCCATCACCAGTATCATTACTACATTTCTTTCTTCTTTTTTTACAGCTGGTGCATCCTTTTCTAGAATATTTAAGTTTTTTGGGAGCATCAGTGTCTCCAGTAATAGCATTGTTTATAGTCTCTGTGCTAGTAATGGCTGTTGTATGTGAAGGAATGCCATGAAGAGATTGCTGATTGATTCTTGTATTATTGCTATTCATAAAAGTCAAGGGGGAAAATGGAGACGGGCTAGGTGATTTCACAGGGTTATTGTTGTTGATAAAGAAGGAGTTATTTTGTCTTGGAGAAATAACATTCAAGCTATTTGAAGAATTTTTTGGTGATGTAATTATAAAGTTATTGTTGTGTGCATTTAAATGAGATGCTGTTCCAGAGATAGAATTATTAGCTAAAGCATGTTGTTGCAATAAATTCTTTTGTTGGTTTTGATTTGGAGTCGATACCATTGTTTAACGGTTAATATGTTAATAATAATAATGTTTGATTCAAAAAAGAATAATTTTGTAAAAATAAAAAGTTGTCTCTTTTACATATATATATATATATATATATATAGATGGGGAAAGCTTGTTTTTATTATTATTTCTGTTTTGGTTATTCTTTAAATATTTACTTAATAGTATATATATATTAAATAAAATTTTTTTTTTTGCCAAACATTATAGATTTTTTTTTTGATTGTACCCTCATGATGATATATTAGCTTAGAAGCAGAAGAAGAAAAAAAATTTGAACAAATTTAAAAAAAAAAAAAAAAAATTTTTTTTGGCTTAACAAAAAATATCTAAACACCGAACCTCATGACTAAAAAGGATTTTTTATTTTTTCTCTCAGCAAAAAGAAGTAATTACAATTTTAGGCTTCTACAGCTGCGACTAATAAATAAATATATTTTTCAAAGAACATACATATGTAAAATAGAACTTGAATTTTTAAAATGAAAAACTAAAAAATTGCGACGGAATTACGTTATATAGAAAAAAAGAGTAGATAAGATAAGCAAAAAAAAGGCTACATTTAATTGAATTCTATAAACAAATAAATAATATATATAATACTGCTTTGAATTCGTTAACTTTTATTGAATTCTTCAAATTCCAATTCTGGCAAATATAATTGATACAAAGATTGCTCTAAGAGTACTTTTTTGCTTTGTTCAAAGTTTTTATAGTTTTTAATGGACTCATTTTTACCCAATAAAGCGTTATAAGGGTTTGCAAAGGTATTGTTTTTTTTAATACTATTTAATAACCATTTACAATCTTTTAACAATATACCAATCTGATACATTATCAAAAAATTATTATCATATTGAGATAAGTAATTACTTATTAATGCTTTGAGCATTGAATTATTCTTATTAGCATTTCCCCTTTGAAATTCAATTTTCAATTTTAAGCTAATAATCAAAGCCAATTCTGGATTAGCTTTAATAAATTCGTCAGTGATTTTATACTTTTGTAAATATTTATTTATCTTTTTGATGTTTAAAGGACTGCTAATATCTAGTATAATCTCTTTATAAAGCAATTTTTGCAGTAAGAAAAGTATTTTAGTTTGATTGCTTTTATTTTCGTTTATCATTTTATTATATTTAGCTTTTAATTTAGTACATTCTACAAGCAAAGTTTCTTTATTAGATATTGAAAACAAATAATCAAGAAATTTTGGATCATATGGAAATTTTTCTAAAGCTTCTTTAAGAATTTTTAGTAACTTGTCAGTCGATTGAATCAATATCAAGTATTTGCAATACATGTAATATATTTTTTGGTTGTGATTACTTTGAAGTAATATATTTTCAAACAATTTAATAATATTATCAGAGTGATCTTTTAATGCTATTTTCCAGTTTATAAATTCACATTCGTATTCGAAATTAACAAAGCTGTTCTTGCAATCTTTGCCTGTAAAGAATTCAACTAGGTCACTAATATTAAAGGTACATTCTTGTCTTTTTAATTTTAATCTTTCTAGTAAAAATGTTTCACTGTAATGTTGATTTTTTTTTAAAAATTCATGTATGGTATCAATATCTTCCTTTTTTTTCAAAGTATTAAAATAGTAAAATTTTTTCAAAAACAATTTTAAAACATTATCAAAATTATTAGATTTTTTTTTGCTATTAAGAATTACTTTATTGAAAAAATCAGTAATAGCTTTAATACTTTTAGTTTTATTTTCAAGCTCATTATTAAAATAATACTCCCAAATGTTTGTTGAGTTGTCAACAAACATTATTTTTTCCAGAATATATTGTTTTACATTATTGTTGTCAAATTTTTTCATCAAATTTTGCAGATTTCCGTTATTGTATCTTTTATCCACCATAATATCAATGACATACATTAATAATTTGTCAATATTATTATTATTATTGTAAACTTTATTCAAATATATCTCCCATGAAACTAATGGCAACAAAGAAATTAGTTCTCTAATTTTTTCTTCATCATCACTTTCCAAAATACATGATTCATATAATAACTCAATTATATTGTCTCCATATTTATTTATAAATTTGGATAATATTTTTTTTTTACTAACATAATCCTGCTCAAAATCATCTTGTTCAGTGATAGTCATTAAATAAAGTTCATGAATAGCCCATCCAAATTTTTTATAGTCAACTTTATCTTTTTTACTCAAAAAATTGTTTAGAAAAATAGTTTTCTCATATGGTTTAATACCTAGAGTGACTAATAGATTGTATGATTTTTCCCAGAGATTATCATCAGAAGTGTATCTGAGAATAGAATCTATTTGATTAACAAATAAATATTTATTTTCTTTCATAAACTGAACACTTTCTTCCAGAAGACCCAAATGAAAAATTAGATTTTCTGAACTAGGATCCTTTAAAGTTTTTTTAAAAGATTTATATAATAATTTTTCAAAATTATAACTTGTTTTCACTGTTTCATTTATTTGTTCTTTCCAATCAAGGTTATTGAACAAAAGTAAATCATCTTCTCCTTGAGAAATACTTTTATCTAATGAGTTGTATTTATTTATAACAAAGTTTTTATCATCAGTAATGTCTGGTGTTAAATTTTTAGTCATTTTTTTAGCATCTGGGATATTTAACCAATCATATTCAGAAATTTCAATCTTTTGTTTTTTCGTTTTTGGTTGTTCTGAAACAGACACATTCGTAGTTTCCTTTAGTTTTTTTCTTTTAGCTTCAATTATGTTTAAACTTTTGAGTTCTTCTTTTTCTTCTTCTTTTTGAACATTGTTTTTCTTTAACTCTTGTTTTCTTTGTTTACTTTTTTCTTTCAAGTTTTTTATGTCATCAAAAGTTAATTTTTTTTTATTCAAACCTAACGCATTTCTCCCAACAGCTGTAATATAATTAGCTGGTGGAGTTTGAAATATGAAATCAGGAACTCTAAGATATTTCTTATCAATAACACCTTCTATCATATGTGTAGTATTTGATTAGGGTTGATAATTGTTTTTTCTTTTTTGATAAATACAATTTGATGAGTTTTTTTTTCTTGTTAAAATTAATATTAGCTGTGGGAAAAAAAAAAAAAAGTTATATAGAACTGTAATTAAACACCGATGAGTGTGCACACAGCCGCACGCTTTTTAAAAATTATGTTGATTAATTTTAAACACAGTTTTTATTATTAATTTTTTTTTCTTAACAAATTATTTTTCTCGTTTGCTTTTCCTT